>JAOPHQ010002563.1:460000-485715 GCA_030340625.1 Merluccius polli
TTGTGATGTGCACAAACGCCGTATTTCACGCGCGTTTAAATGGCCAAAACGGCGTTTTCTACGCGCGTTATTGAAAGGACTTCATTGCGGCGTAAAAAGCGGCGTATCCTTTGCGCATTACAGCGTAAAAAACGCCGTTTTCTCTAATATCGCGGCGTTTTTTTCGGCGTAATGAAGGTGAACCGTGACTGAATAAGGGCGCTTTCTGGCCGGGTTGGCTTGCCATAGTCGGCCGTAGGTCCGCGGTGTGTTACTATTGCGCGCACCCCCCCACCCCCTATCTCAATCTGTATGTGTGTAATAAGATTTGTGTGTATTCACATTTGTGTGTATTCAAATTTGTGTGTGCGTAATATGATTTGTCTGTCTGTATTCACATTTGAAAAAAATTCAAAAAAAATCAGTGTGTCTGTATTCACATTTGTGTGTTTGTGATAAGATTTGTGTTTTGGCCAATCAGAGCTCCCGCCTGAGTTATAACTGATGACAGACATTTACAGATCTCAGTACGCATCTGTTTACACATTCACAGATGTGTGTACACTTACAGATCTCTTTTCTCTAATATCGCGGCGTTTTTTACGGCCGACGGGGGGGGGGGGGGGGGGGGGGGGGGGGCGCGCGATTGTAACACTCCGGCCGACGGGGGGGTGGTGCGGTGTGTTACTATTGCGCTCTCAAAAAGGAGGACAAATACGCGTCCGGCTTGATGCCGGACGCCGGACAGGGCTTTGAAAAACCAGACGCGTATTTGTCCTCCTTTTTCAACCCGCGCCCCCCGGGAGAGAACCACTGGCTTAGACCAAGTATGAACTTCCTAACAAAAGGGGTGCCTGAAGAAGTCAAGTCATTTATACTAATTGGCAGCCATTGCATTCTCTCTTTGGTAAATACTTTACCAAACTGCCAAATATTATTTTCATTCCATTACAATTTAGACAACTTTACGTTATCAATGCACTCTGAGGAAAAACATCCATCTCTGGGGATATCCCAGTGGGTAACCAGATTGAGCTGTAATGGATATTGATAACATATCACCATCACAGCTTTAGCTGTAAATCACTGTCTAACAAATGCCACCGTGGAATCAGTGGTTGTTGTTTTTTTACCAGATTTAGTATCTTGGATTCACTGGTTTGGCCCGTCAGACATGTGGCACTTCCTCCTCAGTGCTTCCACCCTGCCCGCCCGCCCGCCCGCCCTCCCTCCCTCAAGTGGATAGTGAGTCCAGGGCTATACCGATTCTTTACCTCGGCTGACTTTCCAATCGTTCACGGCTGAACCTCATTTCACGAACAAATCCCCTGCTTCCCCAGGATACAGAGCCACAGACATGAATACACAGCGTTGCACCCCAGGGCCATGTTTTAAGACTGGTACCACACTCTGTCCCCTGTGACATGACGACACATATGAACCAATATTTGAGAACATATTGAATTGATCTTTCTTTCCATCGAATGTTCATTGCAGGCATAAAGAGGGGTTCCTTAGTTACTAATTACTCTAATGACTGCCGCCACTGACTGTGGGCCATGCAGCTGACATTTACATGGAGAGTATATGGGACAGCATGTGAGGGTGTGTGTGTGTGTGTGTGTTGGGGGGGGGGGGGGGGGGGTGGTGTTATAGCTAGTGTATATGGGGCAGGCTGTACTCGAGATATTCAGCGCTCATGTAGTTAAAAAAACACCATGTACTAAGTTGAGCTGAGCTCTGATTTTTAAAAGGCCAGATGGCCGGACATAAAGGCCACAAAGGAGAATCAAACATACTACTAACATCAATCATTGTTTTATAAGTCATGGACAAATAATGGGTTAACATTCACCTTCCACAGGCAAGGAAGCCTGTTTCCTGGGTTGGATCCTTATATTTGGTCGATTTTGACTTCTACAGTTGTTTTGTTTTTTCTCTTTCCGGTGGTGTCTTGGACGGTGTGTACACTACTTGTATGTGACATTATACAATGACGATACAATGACGATACAATGGCGACTATGGCAAGCGATATGCTTTTTTTCCTGGCCATCTTGGATGTGGATATGGACTGAAGAGGCGAGTGCTGTGATTTGAGTCTATCTTGTCAAACCAGCGGATAGGAATTGGGTAATATTTTCTAAAACAACATCCATTTGAACATTGGCGTATATCTGGGAATGCAACTGTTTCCACCCCTCCCTGAGCTACTACTTTACCGTGGTGGAGGGGTTTGCATGTCCCAATGACCCCCAGGAGCTCCGTTGTCAGGGGCTTTTATGCCCCTGGTAGGGTCACCCATGGCAAACAGGTCCAGGGGGAGGGGCCAGACAAAGGGTAGCTCAAAAGACCCCTTATGGTGACTACAATAAATGGTTCTACGTGTCCCTCGCCCGGACGTGGGTCACCGGGGCCCCCCCTGGAGCCAGGCCTGGGGGTGGGGCTCGGGGGTGAGCGCCTGGTGGCCGGGCCTATACCCATGGGGCCCGGCCGGGCACAGCCCGAAACAATGACGTGGGACCCCCTTCCCGCCAGCTCACCACCAGCAGGAGGGGCCAAAGGGGTCGGGTGCAATGCGAGCTAGGCGGCGGCCGAAGGCGGGGACCTTGGTGGTCCGATCCTCGGCTGCAGAAGCTAGCTCTAGGGACGTGGAACGTCACCTCTCTGGTGGGGAAGGAGCCTGAGCTGGTGCGCAAGGTTGAGAAGTTCCGGCTAGATATAGTCGGCCTCACCTCAACGCATAGCAAGGGCTCTGGAACCACTCTTCTCGAGAGGGGTTGGACTCTCTTCCACTCTGGAGTTGCCACTGGTGAGAGGCGCCGGGCAGGGGTGGCAATACTTATTGCCCCCTGGCTTGGTGCCTGTATGTTGGAGTTTACCCCGGTAGACGAGAGGGTAGCCTCCCTCCGCCTTTGGGTGGGGGGGACGGATCCTGACTGTTTGTGCCTATGGTCCAAACAGCAGTTCTGAGTATCCACCCTTTTTGGACTCCTTGGAGGGGGTGCTGGAAAGTGCTCCCTCTGGGGATTCCCTCGTTCTGCTGGGGGACTTCAACGCTCACGTTGGCAGCGACAGTGAGACCTGGAGGGGTGTGATTGGGAGGAACGGCCTCCCCGATCTGAACCCGAGTGGTGTTCAGTTATTGGACTTCTGTGCTCGTCACAGATTGTCCATAACGAACACCATGTTCAAGCATAAGGTCCTCCATTGTTAAGGCGGCCGACCAGAGCTGTGGCCGCAAGGTGGTCGGTGCCTGCCGGGCCGCAATTCCCAAACCCGCTGGTGGACACCGGCAGAGAGGGATACTGCCAAACTGAAGAAGGAGTCCTATAGGACCTTTTTGGCCTGTGGGACTCCGGAGGCAGCAGGCAGGTACCGGCAGGCCAAGCGGAGCGCAGCTGTGGCAGTTACTGAGGCAAAAACCCGGACATGGGAGGAGTTCGGTGAGGCCATGGAGAACGACTTCCGGACGGCTTCGAAGAGGTTCTGGACCACCATCCGGCATCTCAGGAGGGGGAAGCAGTGCATCATCAACACTGTGTATGGTGGAGACGGTGCGCTGCTGACCTCGACTCGGGACGTTGTGGATCGGTGGAAGGAATACTTCGAAGACCTCCTCAATCACACCGACACGCCTTCCGGTAAGGAAGCAGGGCCTGGGGACTCGGGTGTGGGCTCTCCTATCTCTGGGGCTGAGGTTGCCGAGGTGGTCAGGAAGCTCCTCGGTGGCAGGGCCCCGGGGGTGGATGAGGTCCGCCCGAAGTTCCTTAAGGCCCTGGATGTTGTGGGGCTGTCTTGGTTGACACGACTCTGCAGCATCGCGTGGACATCAGGGGCAGTGCCCCTGGATTGGCAGACTGGGGTGGTGGTCCCTCTTTTTAAGAAGGGGGACCGGAGGGTGTGTTCCAACTATAGGGGGATCACACTCCTCAGCCTTCCTGGTAAGGTCTATTCAGGGGTGCTGGAGAGGACGGTCCGTCGGATAGTCGAACCTCGGATTCAGGAGGAGCAATGTGGTTTTCGTCCAGGCCGTGGAACAGTGGACCAGCTCTACACCCTCTGCAGGATCCTTGAGGGTGCATGGGAGTTTGCCCAACCAGTCCACATGTGCTTTGTGGACTTGGAGAAGGCATTCGACCGTGTCCCTCGGGGAGTCCTGTGGGGGGTTCTCCGGGAGTACGGGGTATCGGACCCCCTAATACGGGCTGTCCGTTCCCTGTATGACCGGTGTCAGAGCTTGGTCCGCATTGCTGGTAATAAGTCGGACTTGTTTCCAGTGAGGGTTGGACTCCGCCAGGGCTGCCCCTTGTCACCGATCCTGTTCATAATTTTTATGGACAGGATTTCTAGGCACAGCCAGGGCGTTTACGGGGTCCGGTTTGGTGACCTCAGGATTGGGTCTCTGCTTTTTGCGGATGATGTGGTCCTGTTGGCTTCATCAGACCGTTACCTCCAACTCTCGCTGGACCGGTTCGCAGCCGAGTGTGAAGCGGCCGGGATGAGAATCAGCACCTCCAAATCCGAGTCCATGGTCCTCAACCGGAAAAGGGTGGAAAACGGTGCGGCGTCTGCAGTAATGCGGACTCTGCACGGATCCGTCGTGGTGAAGAGGGAGCTGAGCCGAAAGGCAAAGCTCTCGATTTACCAGTCGATCTACGTTCCTGCCCTCACCTATGGTCATGAGCTTTGGGTAATGACCGAAAGAACAAGATCGCGAGTACCAGCGGCCGAAATGAGCTTCCTCCGCAGGGTGGCTGGGCTCTCCCTTAGAGATAGGGTGAGAAGTTCGGTCATCCGGGAGGAGCTCGGAGTAGACCCGCTACTCCTCCGCGTTGAGAGGAGCCAGATGAGGTGGCTCGGGCATCTAGTTAGGATGCCTCCTGGACGCCTCCCTGGTGAGGTGTTCAGGGCACGTCCCACTGGTAGGAGACCCCGGGGAAGACCCAGGACACGCTGGAGAGACTATGTCTCTCGGCTGGCCTGGGAACGCCTCGGGATCCCCCAGGAAGAGCTGGACGAAGTAGCTGGGGAAAGGGAAGTCTGGGCTTCCCTGCTTAGGCTGCTGCCCCCACGACCCGACCCCGGATAAGCGGTAGAAGATGGATGGATGGATGGAACTGTTTCCAATCCTTCACAACAACACCGAAAAGACTTAAGCAAAAAATAAGCAGATAGAAATAAGCAATACAGTAGAGCAACAGTAAAACCCAAGTACAACGGTAAATAGGAGAAACAGAGTGTGAACAAGCTGTTGCTATAATGATGCGTACTGGGGAAAGACCTTGTGGTCTGCTAGCTGAGAGGTTCAAACCCGCTGCCCTACACCGAGTGGTACCTGGGGTTTGGGTCCAGCTGGTGCCTTTCTGAGAGGTGTGTGGGTGGTCTGCCTACGTTCATGGGAGTTGCATGTGATTCCATCCCTTATGGGGGAGACGTGCATGTTAGGTGGGCGAGACAGGATAGTGTGGACATTTTGGGTAGGGACACTAGGGGGTGCGACTCCCAGCTGAAAGGTACTGGGCTGGATCCCCAGTGTCCACAGTAGTGATGGCTCGTTCGCGAACGAATCAGTTCGAACGAACGACTCTTTAAAGTGAACAAACTGACCTCATTCGCCGCTCTTGTTTGACTCGTTCGTCGTTGTTCGTTTCGTTCGCTGACGCCCTGCTGATTCGCGACGCTGATTCGTGAGTCGCGAGTCGTTCGCTGACTGTGATTGACTCGAGGACTGAGACGTCACGACTCACGAGAGCCAGCCAATCGTATGTTGTTGTCTGTCTGTTGAGTCTAGGATGCTTTCGAATGGTTGACACATTAACAATACCACTTTCACATTTGAATATTGCCTTTTACATTTAAATATCAGTGAAATGGTAAATGCATGCTGTCTTTGTATTTTCTGTGTCATGCCAGATTAATAAAATATTTGAATGTCTCGTCAATCTGTCTCATTCTTTCATGGTTCCTTCTCACGCACGCGACCCAGCCGGGACCCCCACCTTGGTGGATCTTGATCTTGAGTGGGGGTGGCCAATGGCCATCTTCACAATAGTAAATAAAATATGCGCAGAATAAACACAACTGTACATAATTAACTTTTAAACTCATCATTGCTAAATCAAGTCTATTATCTTGCTGATATATTAAACATCCAATAATCTACTACGCCCCCCCGCATCCCGCTGCGTTTGGTTTGTCTAACTTTACCTTGAATTGGGGGAATGGGGCATTTTGATCCTGACATGTCATTATGCATACATTAAATAAATCTGTTGAACTCAAATTAAATACATATGTTAACATATTCAACCAGACAGACACAATGTTGTATTTGCTATTATTCACACATTTATTAACACCATGAACCCCCCTCCTCCCACCTTTCAGGATAAAGTGAGCTCGAGCTGACATGCGGGGCCCGGGCAACAATATCCCGATTCCGAACACGAAGCGCTCCTCAGCTGAAAGGAACTTAGTTAATGTTGTGTTGATTGATAACCATTTGCACCATTGCACGATTGTGAATCGTGATTTCGTGATTAGTTAGTAAATGAGAACGAGGGAGTCTGACCGAGACTGACTCAGCTGAGAACTGCATTCGTGATTCGTTTGAATGTTGTGAACGAGGGAGGAGCCGAGTCTGACCGACTCGGCTGGCATTCGCGATTCGCGAATGAGAACGAGGGACAGAGGGAGGAGCTGAGTCTGAACGACTCAGTGAATGATTCACCGCTACCGGAAACACGACTGAACGAACGAACAAACAAACAAACGAACGAACGACTCTTTTTGGCAAACTGAACGATGCGAACTGATTCGCGCAAACAAATCATGAAATCCATCACTAGTCCACAGCCTCCCTGTAATATCTTTGACACGATGCACTAACCCCCTACCTTCTCCTCTGTGATATGTATCTGAAAACAGTGCATGTCGCTCTGTTGTGACTAGATATTAAATAGTAAATGTTAGAGAGTGCTCTTGACCAGGGAAATGGAAATACTCCTCATGGACCTCATCAGATGACACCTGTTAATCCCGAGCTCTCAAACCTGCAAAGGACTTGGGACAAATATTGTTCTGAAATGAACGTAACCGAATACATAAAGTCTTGTGACCGTTTTACTTTAATATCAGCATGTAAGCCCAAGGACTGATCCGTCATGATATTCAATTATATGTCTTTACAGGAGGACAACTCTGCTCAGTGGTTTCAGAGCATCAGCAGAGAAATCCAACCTTGTGCCATTATGGCTGTCCGATATGGATATGGATGCGAGCATGCGACAAGGGAGGTCAGGTAGCAGTGGCATGAAGGGGGGGAGCAGCCTGTAACCCAATAAAAATGACACACACACACACACACTTTAAAATGCAGAGTGAATAATGACACCCTAGCCCAGCTGTCAAACATTCCTTGGTGTTAAATCGATGCAGGAGAGGCAGAGTGGAGGCTTGTTTCTATAGATAATATGATTTGGGAGCTGCTAAATTTAGAAACAAGAGACAGTGTGGATGGACAGAGTGCAGTGTTTCGGCAGAATAGACAATGCACTGCTTTTTTTTCTGACTTCCTTTTCCCAGTCTTACTAATCACCTCTGAACAACTGTCTTTTTTTGTTTTTCTTTGTACCTATTCCCCCTTTCTTCCTATCCTATTGCCTTGTAACCATCCCCCATGTTTGGCTGGAGCAGCAGGCCAGCCCTATATCCCCAACTCTGAGTGACAGAGTTGCACCATTGGTCGGAGTGAGTGATGACATGGTTGTTGTTGTTGTGGAAGTGTTGTTTCCCCATTGGGTAGGCGACAACCCAATGGGGAAACAACACTTCCTGGCTGCACCTGATTGGACAAACGCTTTCAGTTGTGGGCTGTCTGCTTTCAGACTTTCAAATCGGACCAACATGGCCTCACAAACAATCTCATTCAACAGCTAAATAGTACACTAAAAATGTGTTTCCGAAAACTTTTTAGGCGAGAAATAAGCCATGCAGTTGCTGAATCTGTCTTTTACGGTTTAAACGTTTTTCTGGAGTTTCCAGGTGCGGCAGGTATCGCCGGATGCCCCGGATTTGCATAAAGTAGAAAAGGCCTCAACTTCATGCAAATGAGGAGCACACCAACGCAACGGCCTCTCTTGAAACTCAACCCCACGCTACCAGAATGCATTGCAGGGCTGCTCATATACACAATGAATGGTAAGCGTGGAAATGATGGATCCTGTGGACACGTACCTTGAGCATTTACAAGCGCTCTGTTTATTGACGTGTTTATTCTGAATCTATCGAGCGCTAGGGCGAATTCACAGTCTAGCCACATACTAGGTTTTGACCTAGTCTTGTTTTATAAATGTTATGTTTTTCTTAAATTATTTTTTTTCTTTGTCAGCCACACAGCCACAGCAATAAAACAATTCCCCATCAATAGATATTTTGAATCCTTTAACTCAGTAATCCCGTTCAAGACCCCTCAAGAAGCCAGTGAATGCGTCCTCACTGAATAGCTCAACTAAACTGAGACAAGACACATCCCAACTTCAGGCTCACACTACAGTGCGTCAAGCAAGGTGTAAATTGTGAGGCACACTTTTAAAAAAATGTGCATGTGTGAGTGTCCTCTGACCAGTCTATAGATTTACCTTGTTTGCATTTGATGCACGGGAAGTGATATCAGAGCCAATCAGAATGTGTAGCAATGTACTCCTACAACACACCACCTGTGGCTTTTCTGGGCTCCTCCGACACAAGACACAGGTAGATGTTGACGTATAAATCCATTTATTGGCGATGGCAGGATGGTACAAGCCGAGCAGATGTAACATGCTGCCATGACAAAGGCTCTCTCTCTGGTGTAAATTGTTGATTCCATTGATTCTTAATCCAATTGCATACCTAGCCACAAATGGGATTTAGATATCAGGTGTGAATGGAGATCTACTGAGGAAAGGTGAGGCCATTACTATGTACACAAGAGTAGCGCCAGCAGCCATCTTAAATTTTACACCCAATTTAACAATCCCTGTCATGCAAATGAGTTTTATCTCAGTGTCGTAAGTCTGGGAATTGAACACCTTTGGATTTTCAGTACTGGCATCTTATAACATTTTGAATGTGAGACTGGAGATGTAACCCTAGGGAAGAAAGACCCCCTAGACTAGCTTCATTCACTTTTAAATGAATGCAGCAGTCAATGGATGCAATTCAAGCGCTTTTACATGCAGTTTGATGGGTTTGTTCTAGTTAAAACATTGCTCCACTAGATCTGCTGAATAAAGATAGAAGGGACAGAAGACAGAAAGACAAAGCAGCTGTGGTAATACACTTCAAGCAATACCACACTAATCTTACCTTACTTGTGCAAGCACACCAAACTCACTACAAGCCACTACTGCACCCCACTGGCTGCCATAGTTGAAGGCCCTACAGAGAACATAATGCAGTATTGGAGCAGAGCAGTAACAGTCACAATACACTTAAAACTATTCAACACTCATCACTGGTATCCTAATAATAAAATAAGCAGACAATAATCAGCGCTTGAAGCAGCAGTTCAAGTAATAAACAATTAGTTATAATGGTCATTCGTAAATCAATCGTACAAACATAGCAGTGTTCTATGAAGCCAGAACAGTCTCATAATGGATAAATGCACACAGAAATGAATAAATGTACGAAAAAAGGACTCACAAATGTATTTTAGAGTTGTATATATATATGACTCGATACACAAATGCATTTTCAATGCACACACAAATATGCTTCAATCCACATAAGTTTTTAAAAAAATTCACATATCACAATAACATTTGTAAACATATTTATATGCGGATCAAGGCAGTCTCAGTGATCCTTTGCGCGCTGTAATGAAGTCAGTCATTACAGCGCGCAACAGATCTAGAATGACATGGATCTAGATCATGATCTAGATGGGCCAGAGGAGACGGCAGCGAAAAAAGGAAACATGGCGTCTGGAAGCGGCAACCGTGACAATTTAAGTGTAAGTGAAACAACTGTCCATGGCCCATCTAGATCATGATCTAGATCCATATTATTCTAGATCCATGGCGTGCTGTAATGACGTCAGTTAAAAAACCCTCGTGGGGAGGCACTCATGTGATTGGCTGTAAAGGAGTGAGACATCTGATTGGCTGCAGACGACCCCCTTGTAGAAAAAATGCATTTGTGGATCGGAGTCACGTCAGGAGATTCTCAAAAATCCACACACAAATGCAGGGAGGTTTACAAATTAAAAGCACTGAGACAAATGCGCGTTTGACAATTCATATGTCAATGTAACAACTTCCAAATATGTATTTGATGAAAATTCCCATTCAACACATACCTCCAGGACAAGAACGCAGGTGATGTCAGCCAAGAGAAGTCCAATTCACCAATATATATATATCTTGAAAGGGCAAAACACCTTTCCAAAAACTGTGTGCGGAACAAACCAGCCATAACTAACGGTATTCAAAAACAAACAACCGTTAAGTTATATCAAAACAAACAAAGAGAAAAATGCAGTAGGCCTATGCGGATCAAGGCAGTCTCAGGTCACAAAGGTCAACACTTGTCTGGCATTTAAATGGAAATAGCCAAAATGTAAGAGCTAGTAGTTTATGAGGAAAACAATTGTAGTGTGTCCAATGTTGCTAGTACAGGTAGCCAGAAGACATCAGGGGTCCGTTTCACAAAGCAGGTTTAGTGAAAACCCTGAGTTTATTAACCCTGAAATGAGGGAAACTGAGTTTTCCGTTTCACAAAGGGAGGTAACTCAAACCAGAGAAAGAGGGGTAACTCTAGCCTGTTTCACAGAGAGAGATAACTTAAGCTCTCGGTCAGTTACCGTAGTAACATACTCTATGAACCTAACCTGGTCGGGACCAGGTTTTTCTCAATGAACCTCGAGTTTCTCTCTGTCTCCGCCCTCTTTCAGCCACACACGCCATTTGATTTCCTCATTCATTCAGTCAGCAGGCGAGTTTTGGCGTAGCCGTCTGTCAAAAATCATTTAAAAAATCAGAGTCAGTGCTATTTCAGAAGTCCATTAGGCACAGTAGGAGGCGACTTTTTTCACGAACATGGCATGTCCTCTTGACCAGCGCTCGAAGTGGAAAAAAATAAGTGATGGTACTCCCTTATTCACATATAAGCGACGGAGGGGGGGGGGGGGGGGGGGGGGGGAGGGAGGGGTAGGGGGGGTGCGCACAATATTAACCCACCCCGGACCTATGACGCCACTCCAGTAGATCCACCCCTGGTTAGGGCAAAGTAGAGTACCGGCAGCCTGTGACAAGTGCCGGTATGCAAGAAAAAGTGCCGGTGTCGTGCCAAAAAGTGATTGTCTGCCAGAATCTGATTTCTGGCCGCGGGGAGCGCGCACAGCAGCCCGTTGAGCGGTAGCGCAAAAACGTCTGCTTTTCTCTGGATTAAACGGCCATAATATGCAGATACACACACAACTGTATTATAATGTAATTATAGCAAAGGCACGTGTCTTCGAAAGTTTAACGTTTGTTCTTCAATCAATTTTTGGCAGGTGAAAATGCCTATTTTGTGTTAATGGTCCTTTAAAAGAATTCCAAGTGTCCTGTGAGCTCCAGTGTTTATATTATGAAGCTTATGAATGAGAGCAAGTCATATTTAGGTAGAAATCACCTTTGAGTAACTGTATTTGGCCTTCAATCAATTTTTGGCAGACAATCACTTTATGGCACGACACCGGTACGCTAAAAGGTAAAATGTAGAAGTGCCAGTACTGCGTACCGGTGAGTACCGGCCGATCGATCCCATGGATGAAGGTGCAGCATTACTGCGCAGATAATTAAATATTCGTCGGGAGAGGGTTATCAGACCGCGCATAGATGTAGCCTTTCCAAACAATTATCATTTCCAGACAATTATCTTTTTCAGCGGTACCGTTTCACGTCACAGTCCATCATTTACATACACAACCTAATCCGTCCTTACATTTGCAACATTACCAACCGTAGTCATGCTCTCACATCCCAGCAGATATTGTGTGATGCACTGCGTTTCTTTGCAAATGGAAGTTTTTTGTACAATGTCGGAGATGCAGAGCACTTTAACTCCTTCACTGCCCGGTTTGACCCCTCTGCTAGACCCGCCAGGCCCCCCTGGTGTGTTTGGCTCCTCTTCCTCCCCCACCCCCATCAGCGAGCATCCACCTCTGCAAACCCCCCCCACTGACATAGGGAGGGCGGAGCAGACGCCCTCTGGAATACCCCCACGCCCCCACTCCACCTCTGGTGCCAACCAAGACCGCCCGCTCTCCATCATGAAGGGTGAGGTTTACCGCTCTTTCAAGCGGATTAATACAAGGAAGGCAGCTGGCCCAGATGGTATCCCGGGACGTGTCCTGAAGGCATGTGCTTACCAGCTGGCGGAGGTATTCACTGACATTTTTAACCAATCTCTTTCCCTCAGCTCTGTCCCCACCTGCCTCAAAACCAGCACCATCATCCCGATCCCCAAGCAGCAGAAGGTGACCGGCCTAAATGACTGGCGCCCCATAGCCCTTACTCCCATAGTGAGCAAGTGCTTTGAGAGTCTGGTCAAAGGCCTTATATGCCCCATGCTCCCCCCCACCCTCGACCCCCTACAGTTTGCCTACAGGACCAACAGGAGCACAGAGGATGCCATCGCCCATGTCCTCCACACGGCCCTTTCTCACCTGGAGGGCAGCGGCACCTACGTGAGGATGCTGTTTGTGGACTACAGCTCCGCTTTTAACACCATAGCACCCTCCAGGCTCGACGGCAAGCTGCGGGACCTGGGTGTGAACCCATCGCTGTGCAACTGGATTTTGGACTTCCTGACAGATCGCCCCCAGGCAGTGAGAGTGGCTGGTCACACTTCCTCCACACTGTGCCTCAGCATGGGGGCACCACAGGGATGTGTTCTCAGCCCTCTCCTGTACTCACTATACACCTACGACTGTGTGGCGACACGAACACCAAACCACATCGTGAAATTTGCCGACGACACGGCAGTGGTTGGCCCGGTCTCCGGCGGCGACGAGTCGGCCTACAGGGAGGAGGTGGCCTCATTGGAGCTGTGGTGCGCAGAAAATCACCTCTCCCTGAATGTTAAAAAGACCAAGGAGATTGTGGTGGACTTCAGGAAAAACAAGACCGAGCCACAACCAATTTACATCAACGGCACAGCGGTGGAGAGGGTGGACACCTTCAAATACCTCGGGGTGAACATCACGAAGGACCTGACCTGGGACTGCCATGCCACGGCAGTGATTAAAAAGGCCCCAACAGCGCCTTTATGGTCTCAGGCGCTTGAAGAAATTTGGCCTGAGACCAAACACCATCAGGGACTTCTACAGAGGCACAATTGAGAGCCTCCTGACTGGCAGCTTCACAGCCTGGTACGGCAGCTGCACGGACAAAGACCGCAAGGCGCTGAGGAGGGTTGTTCGCACCGCCAATAACATCACTGGGTGTGAGCTACCCAGCCTAGAGGACCTCTACACCCAGCGCTGCCTCAACATAGCCCGGAGGATCATTGAAGACCCCCACCCACCCCCACAAAAGACTGTTCTCCCCTCTGAAGTCCAGGAGGGTGAAAGGATATAAGATCCTCTCAGCCCGCACTAGCAGGCTGAGAAACAGCTTCTTTCCACAGGCTATCAGACTGTTAAACGACAGTGCTACATGATGTGCAATAACCCCTGATGCGCAATAACTCTGCACTTTGCACTACTGCACTTTCTTTAACTTATTTGCTTGCCTGTTTTTATTCCTTTTATTATTGTTTTTATTCCTTTTATTATTGTTTATTCCTTTTTAGGTTTTTACTGGAGCTTCCCAAGCATAAGCATTTCACATGTATTCACCTGAACAGTGCATCTAAGTGACAATAAAAGTGAATCTGAATCACTTGAGCAAGGCAACTGTATACAGTCAAATAGCCACTTAATATTTACTTTACAGTGAAAAACATGATCAAAATGATCATGCCGAGGTCTTATCTGTTTGAACAATGTTTTTATATGTCCATCTTAAGCTGCTGCCAAGTGCGCTTCTCCCCCGCGGGATTGCACCTAAATGAAATAAATGAATAGGCTACCATTCAAGCAGTTTTCCCCTGTAATATTATTGTGATTTCAAAGGACTACATTTAAACTTACGCAGCAGTGTTGCACTTCTTTCTAAAAAACATGTTGAAACTCGCCATATGAGCCGCATTAGGATTTCCAATTCGAGGTTGGTGAAAAACGTAGACCTCCTCTTCCCCGTTGCCCATGGTGACTCGTTGAATCGGGGGCTCCATATGATGCTGGCTTTTTTGTAGTTGTGGTGCACGTGCTTAACTCTAGGTGAAACTACTCTGAGTTGATTAAATTAATAATAATAATAATAATAATAATAATAAATGTTATTTCTAATGCCACCTCTCATCAAAGAGATCTCAAAGTGCTACAAGGTTTAAAAAGTTAAAAGCAAGGTAAAGAAAACAAAAGCATACTCAATAAAGATTAGCAGCCATAGGCCTTTCTGAATAAAAAGGTTTTCAGGCCTATTTTAAAAGAGTCCAGGTTCTGAATGGCCCCTCATCTGGATTGGGAGACTGTTCCATAGGCCGTGGTGCGGCACGAGCAGAAAGCCCTGTCTACCCATGGTAGAGAGCCTAGTGCTCGGGATTTGGAGGAGCGGGTGTTTGTGGATCTGAGAGTGCGGGGTAGTGGACGGTAGGGCGATGAGTTCTCGAAGGTAGGTAGGTGCGTGTCCATGGATGCATTCATGAGTGAGTAGCAGAATTTTGTAGTTGATCCGGGTTGAGATAGGGAGCCAGTGCAGTGATTGAAGGATGGGGAGGTGATATGCTCGTATTTACGGGCTCTCATTAGGACCTTGGCGGCGCTGTTTTGGATGTATTGTAACTTCTGTATGGTCTTGCAAGGATATCCCCAATGAAGAGCCTGTTACAGTAAATCCAGCCTTGAGGAAAATGAAGGCATGGACCAATTGTTCTGCTGCTGGGAGGGATAGAGTGGGACGGAAGTCTTGAAATATTGCGGAGATGGAAAAATGAAGTCTTGCATAGATTGTTTTATATGTTCATTGAAGGTCAGGTGGGGGTCGAACCGAACTCCCCAGGTTTGTTGCTGAGGGAGAGAGGAATAATCCTGTCCATCGAAAGTCAGTTGGGATATGGGTGAGGAGTGGACCTTGATGAGGGGTACCAATGAGGAGTGCTTCCGTTTTGTTACTGTTCAGCTGAAGGGAGTTGCTGCTCATCCATGCCTTGATTTCCTCAAGGCAGGGGAGGTGAGAGATGACAAGGCTGTGGAGGTTGTGTGGGCAGTTTTAATGTAAAGTTGTGTATCGTCAGCATAGCAATGAAGGACAGTCCGTGTTTGCTGATGACATGACCGAGGGGAAGCATATAAATGGTGAAGAGGACTGGGGCCAAGGACTGACCCCTGGGGAACGCCACAGGTAACACGGAGCGGCCCTGGTATTCACATCTTCCAAGTGAGACATGTTCAGTCCTATCTGAAAGATAGGACTTAAACCCATTAGCAGTGCGTGGTCTGTCAGTCTAGCGGTGTTATGGAGACGCTTGAGGAGGAATGGTGTGGTCCACGGTTGTCGAAGGCCGGCTGTCAGGTCCAGGAGGATGAGGAGTGATGGTGACCCTGAATCAGCAGTCATCAGAATGTCGTTTGTCACCCTGAGCAGGGCTGTCTCAGTGCCTGTGGCGCTGAACGAAAGCCTGACTGAAATCTTTCGAACAGATTGTTATCTATGAGGTGGTCCTGAAGCTGTGCGGCAACTGTTTTTTCAAGTACCTTAGATAGAAAGGGGAGATTTGAAATAGGCCTATAGTTGCAAGATTGTCACGGGTCCAGGGAGGGTTTCTTCAGGAGGGGACGAATGACAGCAGCTTTGAGAGCCGGGTGGAACATGAGCGGTTTTGAAGTGAAAGGTTAACAACCTGGGTGTTGATTGTACTGAGGATGGAGATGTGTGATCTTAAGACAGAGTAGATGGGAAGGGGTCTAAGCAACAGTGTGGTCGCCTTCATTCCTCTGATGGGTTTTCTCAATGTGACTCTGCTGGACCTCAGAGAAGCAAGGCAGGGATAGCAGACTCTCCACCTGGAGGTTGGAAGCAGGGGGAGAGGGAGAGGAGGAGCTGTGCAACAGAGAGCGGATGTTGTTGACTTTAGATCTAAAAAAGTCAATGAAGTTGTTGCATTGCTCAACTGTAGCTTTGGTCCAGTGAGGGTGATTGTGGCTTCAGTAAGTAATTTATTGTGGAAAAGAGCTTCTTAGGAATTTCCAGTGTGCCTATTGATGAGGTTGGCGTAGAAATGTCGAGCCGAGAGCATCTTTCAGGGCTTGGCAATAGGCTTTTTGATGCTCACGGAAGGCAAAGTTTGTGGACAGTGAGCCCCAGTGTGTCTGAATTGACGTTCCAGCTGCATGGCCAGCAGTTTTTAATTGCTCGTAGTTCCTGTGTGTACCAGGGGGGCAGAGCGTTCGAACGTGACGTCACGCGTCCTTAACAGGAGCAATGAAGATCGAAGAACACTACTCAGAGAGGTGTTATAGTGCTCCACTAGCTCGTCCACAGTTTCAGGGGCTGAGCAGGGGTGATATGGCTGGACTGTCTCTGGCCCATGTCCACTGAGACATCCGTTTCAGATTCCTAAAGGATATCTGGCGCTTGGGTCTGGAGGGAGGCAGCAAGAGATGTCAGAGTCATTGAGACTACCCTTGTGGTCAGACACCCCCAAGATCGTTAGACTTCGAGAGTCTTGATAGAGGTAGAGTTGGTAATCGCCAGATCCAAGATGTGACCTTTGTTGTGGGTGGGATCCTCAACATGCTGCTGCAGACCAAGACAATCCAGTAGGCTCAGAACTCTGCTGCCAGAGGACAGGAGGGGTTGTCAACATGAATGTTGATGTCACCACTAATTATCAACATTATTGGACAAGGTGCAGAGTGATGTGAGGAGATCGTGTATTTCAGGGAGAAATGAAGAGTTGATTTTGGGGGACGGTAAATTAGAAGCACTGTCATGGAGTATGGAGGCTTTGCATTTAAAAGCTAGACACTCCCATGGAGGTGAGGTCAGGCAACGGATAGTGGTGAGAGTTCCAATTCAGTCCGGTGGATAATGAGTAGGCCACCACCTCTGCCTGAGGTTCGTCTCTCCATGTAGTTGTAGCGGGGGGGCAGACTTCAATTCAGCAGAAGGTGGTCCCCAGGTTTTATGCCATGTTTCAACTAGACACATAAAATCAATACTTTTTTCTAGAATATGGTCATATATGAGTAGAGATTTCTTATTAAGGGATTGCGTGTTTAATGACAGAAGACAGAGCTGGTGGTGAGTATTTCTGTAAACTCCGCAGCACAGTGTAAATCCACTCCAGATTTTCTATGTCGCCGAGTGCTGCTTTCGCTACAAGTCCCTACTACGGCAGCGTTTCTGATGACGTCGACAGAGTGCGACGCGATCAGCTGGGGACCAGATAGAAGGAACCGTAGCAGGGACAGTGCTGGGAGTAAACAAACTTTTTACGGGCACTCCGATGGACATAACGGGGTCGGCATAAAAGTCTGTGATGTCTGATGGCTGCAATGTATGTTGGAGTAGTGAAGTTATTAAGACTTAGCAGCTGCGAAGCGGAGTATTTCAGCATCAAGCCGGGGAGCTGGTAAAGTTAGCCTGGCGCTAGTTGTTAAACATGTACCAGAGTTGGAGAGATAGCCAGGTGAGTGGAAGCATTGAGGCTAGCCGGGATTGGTAGTAGTCCCAGGCATCAAGCTGAGTCACACCGAAGCACAACAGCAGGCTGTACCGTTGGAAGACCTCCCAGCAACACAGCAACGATGATCAGTCCGGGCAGAACGGGGAGCAAGCAGCCGGCGTTCAGAGCGATGGCAGTATCGCTCTTAACTCAAATCCGCTGTTCTGGAACCGAAAACTCTGAGTTTTCTATCTCAGTGTAGATCAACTCAGCGTTTAGGATTAGACTTGTGAAACGGACCCCAGGTCTTGACGAACTCCTCATAACAAAGAAATCCACCAATAGCGCTGTGTGATTTTGGGTGAATAGCGCTAGTCCTGCCTTGCAATTTCATCAAAATCTTGCACACTGTACAAACCACCATTTGCTTTGTTATAATTGGAAGTACTCTCATACTATGGAAAATAACACCGTAGAAATTAAAAGGAAAAAACGATCAGTTGAAAAAAACTATTCTGCAGCAGTGGTCTCCGATTCAGGTAGGGAAAGATACGCCACTGTGATTTGACTTTTTTTTCTTCTCCAAATATTCGAATATGCGTTCGGAAAACCTAAAGATTATCCAAAGCTTGAAATGATGTATTCGGGCCAGCCCTTCAGTCAACCAGTGCTGCAATCCCCACCCCCAAAGTTTCTGTACTTTTGTAAAGTACTACCCCCCCCAAAACAGGGACTTTATGGGTGGTAAATAATGTCCCTGGAACTTAATTTAGACCCCTGGACCCGGCGGTGGGAGTTCCTCCAAAGGATCCCTAGTCCCTGGGGAAAGGTCCTGCGGTGGAAGCTCGGCCTAACTCCTCTTCTAGTCAGTTTGGTCACTTAATTTTACATATCTGACCACAGGATATTTAGCCTGGCTCCGCCCGCCTACGTACTTCCGCTCAATTTTCATTTCACTTCAGTACTAAGGTCTGGCGGTGCTGTATGTTAGAACGATTTATTTTCCCTCAAATGTGCCCTTCCAATCAGCGAACAGGAGGCGCGGCCCTGAGAACAGTGACGTAGAGGTCGTGCGCGAATTTCACTTATTGAGCGGAAGTACGGAGGCGGGCGGAACCAGGCTAATGCCTAATGCTCACTGCATCTGCCGTTTGTATACTGCGCGCAACGTGGTTTCTAGCGCATGAAATACGTCACGACCCAAACGTTAGCGATTGGTTAAGGCAGATCCAGAGTGGCACTGGGCAGAGCCAATAGGTTTTAAACTTCAACAGCACCCGCCTTCAAGTGAGAAATCGTTTGTCTCTACAGCACTGCTAGACCCTTTAGTATGAATGAAATGAGTACAAAGGTCTAGTTAGGACTAGGCTACAGGATATTAATGTTTTGATTTAATTTTATTTATATGTAGGGTCTCTCTCTCTGAGAGAGAGAGAGAGAGAGAGAGAGAGAGAGAGAGAGAGAGAGATGTAAATGTCAGAGATGTGAACAGGACAGCTGTCCTTCAGTCAAGCTGATCAAAGGTTCCATCTGGTGCAGCTCAGTAGACGACCCACACACCGCTCTATGGTAGATGACAGACAGAGAGATGGATGGATAGATGGATGGACAAGAGGAAAACAATACTATTACTAACTTGGACTTTTAAATGCTTGTTGTGCAATGGACCTCTGTTTCAAAAGTAGTTCACTCTGGGGAAATATAAAAAGTCATACATACAATAATAACATGAATCAAACATGTATGTTTGATTCATGTATGTATTTATTTTTTGGTGACCAGATTTCTGAAACGAAAAACACGAACATTTGTAGTTTGGCGGTCTATATATCAACAACATATCTAATGTTATTATTTATGAATAAAAAAAGGGGAACATATTCACATTTTGCCTATTGTTATCAAGGTAAATGTAGTACTGTAATAAAGGATTAGTCAGTACATGCCTAATGTTTACTATGATGTGTTTTAAGCTTTGGTAGACCAGCCAAAGAACAAGTACAAATAAGGAATTCATTCTATATTGTATTGATAGCCATTTAAAAATCTATTAATATATTTTAAAAATCCTATTGTTTTCAAAACGGGGAAAGCTCCCAGCCACGGACAGACCACCAGAAATGGGGACTGGCCCTAGAAATCGGCGACATCTGGTCACCCTAATCTATTTACAGTGCGGTAGCAGCCATATTTGATTTATATTTAAATATAATGTATCTACCGTATATATCAATATCACCATCAGATCATAGCACAAATTAAAAGACACTTTATTTTGAAAGTCATAAGTCAATTTTGAAGTGACTACAGGAAGTCCATACTGTCCAGACTGTTATTTTGAAAGGCTATAGGAAACCTAAGGGGGTTCAGCAAATGTGCCTCTGCTTGTTTGTTTTGACAAAGTAACACATTCGAAGACCTTATTGCTTTACTACTTTAGTTATTTAACCACACCTTGCAGATGTAATACTTGGCTAAAGCTGTAGTTTATAAGTTTGAACTCTAAATGACTTTGAACATTTTTGGATCTTTGTTGGCCTGGACATCTATCACCTGCTACTGTTGCCTGCTTAACCACCTACCTGCCTCCTTACTACCTAACCACCTACCTGCCTGCTTACTATCTAACCTCTGCCTGCCTGCTATCTAACCATCTACCTGCCTGCTGCTTAATCACTTGCTTTTTTACTGCCAGCCCTGCTGCTTAACCACCTGCCTGTCTGCTTGCCTTTCATTTTATTGCATTTTATTAAAAGCGTGTCAAACACCAAGTGAACATCTATAAAATTGAAAAGTTTGACAAATTATCTGAAATGTTCTTCTACGGATCTAACAGGCAAACAATGCCCTCAGTAAACGGACCACAGCTGGGCCAAACCCAGCGATAGTTAATCCCACCATTATTGGCTCATTATGCTTTGTAACGTTTGAGAGTATATCCACAAACAGCAGAGTCACCCATCGATCTAAACATTCACCGTTCCAATGTTGGTTCATATAAATCCTCAGAATCTACATGTATTTACAAATAGCAGGCTAGATAGCTGTAATTGACTGTAATTCGAGCTGTGGTGCACAGCTGTAGTCAACCACATGGCATTAGGTCTGTGGAGAAGCTGCGGTGAGGGTAGAGCAGAACTTCTTGAGACAGAGAGAGGGTGGGCTCCTTGATGCAAGATTCTCTTTTTCAATCTTAATAGTGCCCCAAGTGATTCAAATTCACAGACCAACCGTAGATGACACACACACACACACACACAGACACACACACACACACACACACACAATAACTTTCATGTAAAGAGAACATTGTACACAACACAAATACATTCTACTCAAAAATGTCCGTGACTTAAAAAGAATCACATATTTCAATACCATGAGGATTAGGTCTTTTGAACACCTGAAGAGAACTGTTGAGATTACGAGGGTGGCAGTAGCAGATCTGAGGTGTAACTTTGACACAAGATGTGGCAGGCAGTTGTGTAAAGTAGAGCCCCTTTTTTATATCGAACCATAGAAGCTTCTGGATATATCTTTCTTTGTGAATCTCTCTGCCTTGGAACTGAGCTTGAGTTTGCCTGTCTGCCTCTGTTATTGACACTTTAAAGTGGTCATTCTCAAGATCAGCATAAATTGTAAATCGATTAATAGATATCTATTTTTCCAATTGAATATCAATAGTTGTAACCACTTTGTTTTACAAGTAGAATAAGAGTAGATTTAACTTTTCTCATCTCTAGCGTCAATTCACATTGTATGTTTGTACATCACATTGTCAGTTATTATTTAATTATTACATTTTTTAAGGACATTAGCGTAGAACACAAATCACAGGCAGGGATTACGCACACACCCACTCCCGCTGGTGACAATTATTCTCTCTGTCGGTACTCAGTAGTACATTTTCACTGTCCTGTTAAACTGAATAGGCGTGTCCATGAACGGACGTGCACATTGTTGTCGTTATATTGTGAAAATATGTGTATTTTTAGTGGAGGCGCTCTGCCTCGCCTATCAACCCTGTCTCATCAAAATTACGTTCCCAGGGAACTATTCGGCATTCTCAATTACGTTTGTCTGAAAACGTATTTTGTCCGTGATTACGTTTCATTGAACGTATCGCAAATACGTTCGTTCTCAGCCTATTTTTTGCCATTTATTTACCTATAGGATTATGTTTGGTTGAAACGTATCCCAGATATGTTAAATGTCAACATATAACACATTAAGGCATATTTCCCTTTCGGGGAACGTTTCATTTAACGTATTTTGTCCCTGATTATGTCTTGAATCTGAATTGAATTGAGCATATTTTGTGTTATTTATTTACCTCTTGGATAATTTACATTGAATTGAAACGTATCCTCAATAGGCTACGTTAAATATCGATAACACATTTGTCGGGTGTGTATAATAAAAATCGACCATGACAATGACAAACGGTACAGGAAACATAATTTGAAGCTTTCTGATTGGCTGAACTGGCCCAGATATGTAAGCCAACACACTGTGAACATAATTTGTACTTTTTATTTGTACCTTTTAAAGCCAGCACAGTTAGAAATGATAGCTTTTATATTTAGGATAAGATATATTTTATTGTAAGATGGACATTATTATACGTCACGCGCAACACCGCCTGCAGGCGACGGCGCGTTTCAGCCAACCCAGTCTCATATAAAAACGTACCCTGACTACGTTGGTCCAAAGTGCCAAACGTAGAGGGGTTACAATAAAGGCCCTTAAATTGTATGACTGTTACATTTTTTCTGCCTATTCTTTTCCCATGGTTTTGCGTCCAAGTCACGTGACTTTCAAGATTCACGTGACTTTTTCAGATTCCACATAGGACTCCCTTGTGATGTCACTCCGTCTGACGGATCAAACCCTCGCCCACAACATGTCTGAGGTTGATTTGCTGATCAACACATTATTCCGTGGCAGCGGGAGAAACTAATGTTGACAAAGTGACGAGTTACGATCGGATGTTTGTCCGCTGTTTAATTTTGATGGTGTGTGGGCATCCGTCCTGTGGTTAGTTATTACTCCTGTATCAGAGCTATAGAGTAAACAACTCTATAAACAACTCTATGTTTACTCTATAGCTCTGATTCCTGCACCATGTTTCAATGACGTCAGGTTGCTAGGGGCTACGGCTGACCCGTGACCACCTGTCCCATTGGGAGGACCTATCAGCCGGAAGTACTGTCCTTACTGTACTATTGTTTATGTTGTAATGTCATAAGTGTTGACAATAAAGTTTGTTAAAAAAACAACAACAATTATTGTCCCACACCACAATGTATGTCCCACAATGTTAACTCCAAACAATTCATGTTTGTCCAAATTCATAAGACAAACAAAGCAGCTGGAAACACGTCTAAAAACACTTGAAATAATGTAGCCTATATTTATTTTTACAACATCAATCTCCTATAATATGAACAAAATATGATCAGGTTATACTTTCTCTCTTGAAAACGGGCAAAACGCTAACCCTAACCCTAACCCGGAAAATGAATTTAAAAAACTACAAACGTTCGGAAAATGCAATACACTGAAGTGTGCGGCGCCATGTTTTTTCCGCCATGTTTTTTGTAGTTCTAAAATGTTTAGTTAACGTTTTCCCTATTATGTGAAAATGTGTCAAGGAACTTCGCAAGTGTATTATATGTTTTAGGGACCGGGGAGCACATTTATTTGGTCAGATTTCATTTTTACTATTGTTAATTGGGTGAAATCTGGTTTTGACCTTACCCAGTAGCGCCCTGATGGTTTGGCAAAGGCACAAAGGCCATGATAGAAGAAGTCAAGAGCTTTCCAAAAATGTTTTCCCCATGTTTGTATCACATTGTGTTGCTTTTCTGTAAGCCTTTAAAAGAGCCTTAGGTTCAAGGTTCAAAGGGCATTCCTGAGGAGCAGGAACCACCCAGAATGTTCACAGTGGCAGATCTGTACTCTGCAGATCAAGACCTTTCCAACGATGTCTTCATTGTCATCCTACGACAAAGTTTCATTTTTATCTTGCTCACTGCCAAGGCACTTTGATGTGTACTTTCTCACAGCCTATATAGAGCCAAGATGGATAAAATCACTAAAACATATTTAAGGGATATTTAGTGGCAAAATGTGTTCAACATATTGATGGTGACCTTATCCTTAGTCATGCTTTTCAATTTGGAGCAGTTTAGACCCCATTTACCCTTAAACTACTTAATGTTTCATATAAATATTTCCATATTACTTAATATGACCATTTAGGGGCTGACAGGATTGCCCTGGATGAACAATAGTACATAATATGGTAATGCGAATGTATGTCTGTGTAGTTACATTTTTACACACAGTTGTTTTTAATTGACCAAGATATGAGCTTTTGAAAGAAAGTAGGCCTGTGTCGTATGCAAAGGGCTTTAGAACTACAAAAAACATGGCGCCGCACACTTCATTGTATTGCATTTTCCGAACGTTTGTAGTTTTTTAAATTCATTTTCCGGGTTAGGGTTAGGGTTAGCGTTTTGCCCGTTTTCAAGAGAGAAAGTATAACCTGATCATATTTTGTTCATATTATAGGGAGATTGATGTTGTAAAAATATAAATATAGGCTACATTCTATTTCAAGTGTTTTTAGACGTTTTCCAGCTGCTTTGTTTGTCTTATGAATGAATTGGACAAACATGAATTGTTTGGAGTTAAAGAAGCACTATGCAACTCGTTTATCAAAAATAACCTTAACCATGCAGGTTGAGAGTCGTTCTGATCGTTCTACAACACTTTCTGGGTTGTTTGGTGGGTGTTTCATCTCCCCCTGTTGGTTCCCCGCGGAAAAACAGAACATGCAACTTCATGTGGCCGTCCCGGCCACTTACGGATGTGACCTCAGCGGAAGTATCCAATCGCGCCTCGAAAATGTAGTCAGATTGTAGTTTCACTGCTTTACGGTAGACCTGGGCGGGGGTGCCAAACATGGGTCCGGCTGAATATAAAGAGTCAGTTGCAAGGCAATTCTGGATCAATCGACAAATCCACTATGGATCCATCAAGACCCAAGAGGGGAAGGTCGGAGGAATCGAAGAATAAGAGAAAGGATTATGATAAACAAAGAAACCAGACACGAGTGAACATAGGGCGAGCTTATGCGGAATGGCGTCAACTGAGAGACTCGGAAGAATGCAAAACGGACGCTGACTTGGCTGTCTTGCTGCTGAAATTGTAAGTAGCCTACCCTTGGGTGAACTTCGTTTTTGTAATGTGGTTTGAGAGTCTGTTGAACAATGTGTTTTGCTCGACCGTTTTATTGTGAGCCCTGTATGTGTTTAGCTTGGTTGCTTCATGGCTAGCTTGCTAGCTAGTGAGGGTTTATCCTAGCAGTGACTTGCTACCACACATGTTTGTTTGCGGTCCGAATCCAGGTTCTCGTTGTGTATTACTATTTATTTATCGAAGTGGGGGGTGGGGGGCGTTGTCAATGAGTTTTTACGACAGTGTTGTAGGCCTATTCCGAAGCTGCAGGGGAGCTCTATAGTGAGAAATGCGAGCCCAATTCCGGCGAAAACCCAGAAACAGCGGAGGAATAACCGAGTTGCATAGCGCACCTTTAACATTGTGGGACATACATTGTGGTGTGGGACAATAATAGTTGTTGTTGTTTTTTTTAACAAACTTTATTGTCAACACTTATGACATTACAACATAAACAATAGTACAGTAAGGACAGTACTTCCGGCTGATAGGTCCTCCCAATGGGACAGGTGGTCACGGCGTCTGTCAGCCGTAGCCCTAGCAACCTGACGTCATTGAAACATGGTGCAGGAATCAGAGCTATAGAGTAAACATAGAGTTGTTTATAGAGTTGTTTACTCTATAGCTCTGATACAGGAGTAATAACTAACCAACAGACGGACCACACACCATCAAAATTAAACAGCGGAAAACATCCGATCGTAACTCGTCACTTTGTCAACATTAGTTTCTCCCGCTGCCACGGAATA
>JAOPHQ010002564.1:0-90000 GCA_030340625.1 Merluccius polli
ACTGTCCTGAATCAGTGTGCCAAATTTCACAACTCTTAACCATGGGGTTCAATGGGCTGCCATAGATTCCCATGGCAGGATAATAATAATAATAGGAAACAATACAAAAACAATGGGTGCTTCGCAGCTTCGCTGCTAGGCCCCCAATAATAGGAAACAATACAAAAACAATGGGTGCTTCGCAGCTTCGCTGCTAGGCCCCCCAATAATAATAATAGGAAACAATACAAAAACAATGGGTGCTTCGCAGCTTCGCTGCTAGGCCCCCAATAATAATAATAGGAAACAATACAAAAACAATGGGTGCTTCGCAGCTTCGCTGCTAGGCCCCCAATAATAATAAGAAACAATACAAAAACAATGGGTGCTTCGCAGCTTCGCTGCTAGGCCCCCAATAATAATAAGAAACAATACAAAAACAATGGGTGCTTCGCAGCTTCGCTGCTAGGCCCCCAATAATAATAGGAAACAATACAAAAACAATGGGTGCTTCGCAGCTTCGCTGCTAGGCCCCCAAATATAGCTGCATGCAGCGATGTGGGGGTCAAGCTTAATGGGACTCTATAAACTAATGTTGGCGGACAAACGTAATCGACTAGGTGGCAACATGACCATAGCCATTATAAAGAGTAGACGGCGCATTGGGTTAACATACTGTGAATGCCCTTACTCAGATAAATGTTGACACAATTGTGTAATGGCGTCTTAAAGAGGAGTTGTGCGCACATCCCAAGACAATGCTCCTGAATGACATTTATTTAAAAACAAGGCAACGTTTCAATCCCATCGGATCTTCAGGCAATGAAAACCGTGGGTGAGACGGCCTATATCACATGAAACCAAACAGGGCGCACCCAAAACGTTGCAATTGGCATAACATGCACCTAAAGGAGCTGGCTTACATGCATTACATAAAACCACGTAAAGCAATAACAATCAAGATTGGGATTGGCCATCCCATAAATCGCATTCTTGCAATGTTTGGCACAGTATTATAAATTATATTTGATTTTCTATTTTCGTTTGTTGTTACGGGATGTGTGGACCCAAACGCTGAACATAGGGAGGCGGAGACGGGATGAAAGACAGGGAATTTATTAAATAAGAGGCAATGGCAAACGGCCAGGCCGACAACAGGCGGGTAGATAGATACTTTATTGATCCCAAGCTGGGAAATTTAAATGTAGCAGCCAGCATAACATTACAGGTATACACAAGACACTAAATAATGAATGCAATAAGGATAAAATAAAAAAGGATTTAAAAAAAAAAAGGTATCTATAATATTGTGGCGACGGCAAGGAAGGAGTGAGACAGGAGCCCAGGTTTAGGTTACGCAACTCCCGTGCCCCATACACCGCACGACCCCGGGAGTTGCCTTTATTTAGACACACCCACACAGACAGAAACACGGCACACTTGACGATCAGAACAAACACTCACGGTCATAACAAAACACTGCATATATGGAAACACACACACAATGACACACAATTAATCCCCAACCACCAACCCCACAGGGATTCCGGGGCGCCGATAATGTCAAACCCCACCAGGTTGCACCCCCAGAACCCCTTGCGCCCATAGGGGGCATGGCCGTGATCGCCACAATATACAGAAGACTCTATATACACAATATACAATCTCTACAGTGTTCAATGTGAAACATATAGGTGCAAGGCAAGGCAAGGCAGCTTTATTTATATAGGCCTAGCGCATTTCATACACAATGGCAACTCAATGCGCTTTACATAATAGGTGCAAAAAAGGTCTGCAGTCAAGCATAAGGTGCAATATTCAATGTAAAAAATAAATAACTAAGAAATAAATGAAGGCTAAAACAAGTACAGTTACGCATTTAGTAGTCAGGCAGGTGGCGTCGGCAACAGGCGGGTAGTCCGGCAGGCAGCGTCGGCAACAGGGTTCAGCAACAGGCAGGTAGTCCGGCAGGCAGGGACCGAGGTTGGGGAAAGCAAAGCACGAACTGGCATCGGCTTAAGTAGGGCATGGTGATTGCCGATTGCAAACAGGTGTGTTGGGGGAATGCTCATCAGTAGCGACAATCGACCACTAGATGGGAGTGTTGGACCGTGTAGCAGGACGTGGCGTAACAGAAGTACAGTAGTGTTCTGATTGTATGCTGTATGTCAGATTGACATAATGATTGAATATTTTTGATATGTTATTAGTTTTATTTAACACACTGTCATGAGTCTATATACCAAGTTTGGCTATGATATGTTAAAGAGTTGCTGAGAAACAGGCTGACTTCGTATTTGACGGCTTCGCTGTCTTGTTGATTGGCTGTCACGGCCAAACGGTTTTGAATTTGAAAAAGCTGTTTAACACATGTGTTCAGCTTAGTCTGAAGATCATATATGGCAAGTTTCATGATGATTCGACAGAATTTGTGGCCTGTGGATAGGTACTATTGATTTTGACATCTTTCAACATGGTGGCCAAATTCTGATGTTTCCATGAAAAATAATTCATGAGCTATATGGGGAGGTCTGACAGTATCACCAGACATTGAAAATTTGTTTGAAATATACTCATGTGAAGAGAGAGAAGGTAAAACACATATTGGTTAATAACAGCGCCCGCTAGAGGTCAAAGGTCACCAAATTCATTGAGCGTCCCCATGATGATGTCATGGGTCTATGTACCAAGTTTGGTTATGATATGTCAAAGGGCTGTTGAGAAATTGGCTTACTTCCTGTTTGGCGGCTTCGTGGTCAAATTTGATTGGCTGTTGCGGCCAAACGGTTTTGAATTTGAAAAATCTGTTCGATAGCTTTTGTGAGGCATGGTCTGATCAACATATGTGCCAAGTTTGGAGATTATTAGACAAAATTTGTGATGTGTGAAACATTTTGAAGGTTTTTAACATAAACCAAGATGGCGGAAAATCCATCATGGCGCAAAATGACGTCATAGGGTGCGTTGAACTCGGCTTGGCCCAAGGATTCCAATGATACCTTGGTTGTGAATATTGGATGAATGGGTCAAAAGTTATAAACATGAATGCATGTCCAACTTTGACCTGTTGGTGGCGCTAGAGCTCATGGGCTAGCGACCTCAAATTTGCTGTGAGGGCTTATGGGACTGTCCTGAATCAGTGTGCCAAATTTCACAACTCTAAACCATGGGGTTCTATGGGTTGCCATAGACTCCAATGGCAGGATAATAATAATAATAGGAAACAGTACGAAAACAATGGGTGTCTCGCAGCTTCGCTGCTTGACCCCCAATAATAGGAAACAATACAAAAACAATGGGTGCTTCGCAGCTTCGCTGCTAGGCCCCCAATGATGGAAGGGATGGAGTGGGGAGTAGGGGGCTGGAGTGAAGGGCATAGGGTGGGGACAGAATGATATGAGATATGAGATAGGGATGATGCCCCGCCGGACTGCAAGAACCCCAACACGCTTCCCACCTCGGAATGGGATGGAACAGCGTGATTGCGAATGCGCCCCACTTCACTGTGTAGAGCAAAGAAGTGGAAGGCGTGCGGGCGCTCTGAATTGTGTTGATAACTGCCATGGGCAAACCCTTGCCCTGCAGAATCTCTCAGAAGCCAAACCAGCAACCATCCTGACAGATTGGGCGGGTTGTGGATTGTTAGCTAGCTTGCTAGGTGAGATCATGGTAGTCAATCGGAATTGCTGAAAGAAAAGGGAGGGCAAGTGCTGCTCGACGCGGCCTTATATACACGGTGCCGTGGGAAATGTGGGTGGGGCCCACGTTGAATGGTGCATTGTTGAAATTTTCAGTGCCATAAGGCGAAGCCTAGACGGCGTAGCCTACAAGAAATAGAACAACATTTAAACCAATGCATTTGGGAGATTTTCTTCGACTTTAGAAGGCGGGGGGGGGGCGCAGATAGTACAGTGCACCCTCTAGTTATGTATATGCCAAAACAACAAATGCAACTAAGGGTAAATGAGTGTATTATGGATACTCAGACTTTTCTGATTTTCGCCCCAGACCTCCTCAAAAACTGAAACTAACCACGTCCCTTATGACGAAAGTACACCACCGCGGGGAGGTGGGGGAGGTGTGTGTGTGTGTGTGTGGGGGGGGGGGGGGGGGTGTTTATAGTAACGAAAATTAATCTATTGAATGGTCTATAAAATTCAAGATGGGGTGGGCGACAATAGGGATATAGTGTCATACAACCCGGTATCACGCTTTTTCGTGCTCATAGTCACGAAAATGTATCTATTGAATCGTGTATGTTTTTTTCGTGCTAGGCAGAACAAAATTTAAACCCATGTATTTTAAATTGGAGCTTTCAATTTAGGGATTTTCTCCAACTTTGGAAGCGGGGGAGGAGGGGGGGTAGCGCAGATACGTGCACCCCAGTCAAGGTATTATTTATAGGTCAAAACCGGGGACAACATTTAAACCCATGCATTTTAAATGGGGGCGTACTGATTGGCTGAGATTGTTGGTGCGGAGCATAGTTGGAACCCCACGTGAAGGAAAGCTGATTGGCCAGCACGAACAAGCATGATACCGGGTTGTCCATTGTGTGTGCTTCATTTTTTGGCAGTGTAGGCAGATTATTCGGTCACTTCCTGTTGGGCTAGATAATAATACAAATAAATTATAATTATAATTTTAGTAATATAATGCCCTGATTCATATAAAAGAGACCCCATTACTTATTCCAAGTCATTCTAGGCCCCTATTAATGGTGAGTTTTTTAAAATCTTCTGATGACCTCTGACTACCCATTTGAATCACTTCCGGTTGGGCTAGAGCCACCAGATTGATAATCTTATATGTCCTTTAGATCCTCTTTCATATAAATAAGACGCCAGGGGCCTCATGTACGAAGGTTGCGTACGCACAAAAACGTGGCGTACGTCCTTTTCCACGCTCACGTTCAGATGTATGAAATGTGAAATGACTGTGGAAATGTGCGGTGCCCCATGCCAACTTCATGGCTGGCGTACGCACGTTCCTACAGCTATTGTTCCTTTGGCGACACTTATAGGTGACGCTGGGAAACTGTTAATAATGTCAAAAACAATTAGTCATCAGAGTGATGTGCACGTCAGAGACACACTTATGAACAATTAACACACCCAATGTGTTTGCAATTAAATATGGGTATAAAAGCATGCGCAATGTGATGAAGAACATGGTATTAACGATGGCAGCGTTAGCGTTGTTGGAGGACCTTGCTAATGGTGCAATCCGATGTGAGCGATTATTTAGGGAACGCGATGATTTGCTTGCGAACGACGACAATTGGCTGATAAGCCGATTTCGTTTTCCCAGACCAGTATTACTGGAGTTGTGCGCAGAGCTGTGGCTGGCCGTAGAGCGCAACACAGCGAGGAGCCAGGGGTGGTCTGTGCCCACACAGGTGCTGACCACGCTGGGGTTCCTGGCAACAGGGGCATTCCTGGCCGATCAGTCAGGAGTGTGCCAGTCAACCCTGAGCCAAGCCATGCCAGCTGTGTGGGATGGAATCATCCGAATGTCATCCAGGTACATCAAATTCCCATACAATGCTGTTGAACAGGCCAACATTAAAGCGCAATTTGCAGCGAGAGCCGGTTTCCCTAATGTAATCGGGGCTATTGACTGCACACACATTGCTATAAAAGTGTGCCATCACAGGATGAATTTGTTTATGTTAATAGGAAACATTTTCATTCCATCAATGTTCAAATCATATGTAATGCGCAAATGCAGCTAATTAACATCGTGGCAAGGTGGCCTGGTTCAACGCATGACTCATTCATAATGACTAACAGCATGGTTGGGAACAGGCTGGAGGCTGGCACGGTGCACGATGGGTGGCTTCTGGGTGAGTAAATCATTTATTCGTTTAATTGTCCCGTATGTAAACCAGCGCAATGCACATTTGCGCATTCAAATGTTTTTTTTCTGCTGGTGAAATTACAGCTGCAGAGCTTTCTAACAAGTCCCTGATTGTCCCTGTGTTCAGTGTTCATGTCAGTAAAAGCGGGCATAAAGTTGGAAATGTCAGCCTCGGTGCACTTCTGCATTCATTAATTGTGGTTCATTTAAGTGGTGCATTGTCTTCTGCCTTCATATGACCCCAGGGGGCCGTGGCTACCCCCTACGAACGTGGCTGATGACCCCTCTTACGGACCCCAACACCGACCAAGAGAGGAGGTATAATGACCTCCATTCCCGCACTCGAGCGGTCGTGGAGAGGGCAATCGGCCTGCTGAAGGGACGGTGGCGCTGCCTGGACAGGTCGGGGGGTGTGCTGCTGTACCGACCTGAGAAGGTGTGCCACATTGTGATGGCCTGTGGCGTCCTCCACAACGTGGCACACCGCCATGGCATACCACTGCCAGAGCAGAACATCCCCCCACTGGAGGAACCGGATGCCGGACCCGTCAACTTCAACCCACCCCAGGAAGCCATACGGGCCCGGCAGAATGTGATCTCAAGCATGTAAAGAGGCAAGGACAGAATTGACTTGTTCACAAGTGCATTTATTGAGGTGTTAATATCACTGAGGACATTAATTAGTCGATCCAGACGATCATTGATGCCACCGATGGCTCTCACTATTTCCCCCTGTGATTCCAGGACCGCTCGGGTGAGGACACGGCCAGTCGGGCGGTCAGCAGCTGGTGTGGAGATGCCGGGGCCGGTGGAGACGCGGGGGCCGATGGAGGAGCCTGTGCCCACTCCTGTCTTATCGTCTATTGAGAAATAAAAAAGAAAGAAGTCATTAAACAAAGTGTTTAATATCCTGGCATCTTTACGCACGAGCTATGTGTATTGTGAGCAGCCAATTGTATGACCAGTATAATTACAACATTTATGAGTTCAGCATATTTACCTTGGGGATGATCCGTGTCACCTTCATGGGCTCCCACCACTCCGGTGAGAGCTGTGTCACCCACTAAACAGGCCACTCGCTGGTCAAAGGGGGAGAGTTCCCCCACTCCTGTCCCCCCACCTGTTGCGGTCACGCTTCGGCCGTGGGCAGAAACCCTCCGCTTCACCTCCACCTTCAAGTCAGACCACTTCTTCTTCACCTCTGTGTGTGTGCGCTGCTCAGACCCCACGGCATTAACAGCTTCTCACACACGCTCCCACTCACTTCGTTTTCTTTTCAGATTTATCCCTGCTGACAGGGTACCAAACAAAATCTCCCTCCGCGTCTCCACTTCATTGACCAGAATTTCTAACTCGGACTGTGTGAAATTCCTTTTCTTACCTTTGTTCATGTTTGCTTGTTTTATCTGATTGGATAAAGAGGTAAATCTCAGGTCCCGGGCCTATTTAAATAGATTTGCATATTTAAATGGGGGCGTGGACAGGGAGGAGTTTGCCACATCTGCATGTGCGCTCAATTCCACATTGATCGGGATGTACAAAAGAAACGTGCTTGGATCCATGCGTACGCACACTTTGATACATCTGAATTTATTTGTGCGTACGACAGTTTCTGGGTTTTGGCGTACACCAAGTTTCAGTAGAAAATCCACGCAAGTCTTTGTACATGAGGCCCCAGGTCTCTAGCTCACTCCCAAGTTTACTTGACCTCAAGGTCACCCTCAAATTACACCACTTCCTGTTGGGCTAGATCATACCAAATGTAACATTATTAAATAACGCATCCCAACTGGAAGTGACACACAAAGCACCATCAAATGCTCCATTGAAACACATTGGAGATAAATGTTGTTGTATAAATTCATAAAAAATCATAGGAAAGAGATAGGAACTTGGCCTCTGGACCAGTCAACCAGAGGGTGCCTTGGGATCGCTCTGTGAAAATCTCAAGTCTCTCAGCCAAAAGGGGGCCGTGCGGGGGGCCGTACTAACGCCTCCCATTGTCGTTGGTTCGAAAGTACGCCACGTAATAACAGGGTGCGCTTCGCCCCCCCGGGGTAACAGAGGGCCTATATTCGGTGTGGGGGTGATAAGGGTGTCAAGTCTTGGGGCGGTGAGACCTTCCTATCTCCAAATCGGCCTTTTGCAACCACATTCTGAGCAAATAGGACTCACAGGTTACACTTCTGAGAAGCTCTGACAACAAACTGGCCCATACAGGCTAACTTTTTTTCTGTGAGGCTTAAAAGTCTGACTCTCGGATATGTTGTTCCTGGGACCAAGGGGGATGTGTGTATACATGTTGGCATCTCTCACCATCTCGACAGATCATGAAAAGGGTCGTGACCTTCAACATGAAAGTCAATGGGAGTTAAAATGGCAGGAGGTTTCAAGTTCTCCATTTCCGGTGGGATGGAGATAGAAACTTGTGCTTTTTAGGTGTGTAAACACATGTGGGGTGGGGGTTTTCAAGTTTGAGGTCCAAAAGTCAAGTTAAGGGGCCTAGCCACGCCCCTAGCCACGCCCCTTACAAGAATAAACCATGAATAGGGGCCTAGAATGACTTGGGAATAAGATCGAGACCTGGGTTGTCTTTTATATGAAAGAGGGCCTCAAGGACATATAAGATATCAATCTGGTGGCTCTAGCCCTACCGGAAGTGATTCAAATGGGTCGTGCAGAGGTTGTCAGAAGATTTAAAAAACACACTATTAATAGGGGCCTAGAATGACTTGGGAATAAGATGGAGACATGGGGTATGCGGATGCCGATAGTGGATTCAACGTTCCACACCAGTGGCATCCATCTTTTTTTTTTGCAAAAATGCCAAACAGCGCTCCTCTGTACAGTGATCGTATCAAACCCACCCCATATTAGATAAACGTGATTTGTGGTTGGCCCGACCCGGGCCAGGTCACCTGGAAATCTGTCTGAACCGGAGGGGGGCAGACGTATCTACCAAACCAAATAAAACATGAGGTAATATTTGTCCTGACCCCACAGTAAACTGGCAGTAAACACACTATAGCACAGCTGACAGGGGAAACAAGAAACAGTAGCTCTGCCGAACCAACTCACAGACCGTCTTCCCGCTCATATCTCATTCTCTTCTCTGCTCTTCTGTTTCAGTTCATGAAGCTTTCTCAAACCTCATTTCATTGAACTGTGGCATATCTAAACACTGTAATCCAATGTAACTGTGAAGGTCTCGAAAATGTATAAAACAAGCATCTCTCGCTCTCCCTCTCTATCTCTATCTCTCTCTATTATTTTCCTTGGGTGTGGAGCATCACTTCTGGGTTTGTCTGCTCTGTTCTCTTGCATGTCAGATTGAGAAGATGTGACTTGTGCTCCGAGCGGAGCTGGGTTTGCCTGCTACGACTAAGACAACAACAGTTGACAGTGGTCGACTACTGAGTGAGACAACTGCAGCCACGCTGTCGCCTGGCCTCTTCTACTCAATTCTCTGTGTCTGATGACCTCCTTTCCTACTCTGGTATGCTTGCTCTGGCTCATTCACTCATTCACTCGCTCACACTCTCTCTAGCTCATACACTAGCTGATTCGCTCACTCACTCACGTAGCTCATTCACCCACTTACTATAGCTGATTCACTCGCTCACTCACTCTAGCTTATTCACTCACTCTAGCTCATTCACTCGCTCACTCAATCTAGCTTATTCACTCACTTACTGACTCTAGCTCATTCACTTGCTCACTCTCTAGTTCATTCACTCGCTCACTCACTCACTCACTCAATCACTGAGCTCACTTATAACTGACTGACTCTTTAACTAACTCACCCTAGCTCACTCACTGTAGCTCACTGTCTCACTCACTTGCTCACTCATTCTCTCCTCTAGCTCACTCACTCACTCGTGCACACACTCTAGCTCACTTACTAACTAGCTCGGTTTCCATCCAAATGTATCGCAAATATTAATCAAATTTTCAGAAAACCGGCAAAAGAAAATGCAAATGTATGCATGTTTCCATCCACTACTGTTATTCGAATATTAGGAGTTGGTTAATCGAGATAAGCAGTAGATGGCGCTAATTCTCCAGTCAGGTGCATTATACTACTGCAGAGGTGCATTATACTACTGCAGAAGAAGAGGGCGCAACGAGATGACATGATTAAAAGAGCGCCAATCAAACCACAAAAAGAACCATCTAATATAGCATTTATGTTTCTTGTACTATTTCAAGGAACGTTGCAGTTTCCTGTTCGGTCCACACATACCAGATATTTTCATCTGCCGCCATTTTCATCTCTCCAGTGGAGCGGAAGCTGGAGTGACATATAAGTCACGTGATTTCTGTACTGTCATCATTTATTCGCATTAATTCGCTGAATCGGTTTCCATTACACTTTTAATTACACAAATTAACATTTTATCGAAATACCAACTTTTCCACCTCCCTCAAGCGTAAAAACTTTTTATCGATTTTTCGAGAAGGTTATTTTATTTGCAAATTGAAAATTCAAATATAAACAGGTGGATGGAAATGCACCTACCGTTCACTCAATTCACTCATTTTCTCACTCCTGTCAATCAGTCTGTCAGTCCGTCAAATTCAGTCAGGATCCAAACCCAGGCAACCGACATTATTATATATTTATCACTATATATTAAAACATTTTATAAAAGTTTTGTGTTTCCTGACTCAAAATGGATGCTTTTTAAAGAGATATCTCTGACAAACATTTGATTTACTTTGTTCATGAGCAAAACTGTCAATCCATTCAGGGTTCATCTTTAATTCATATCTGTGGGGAGCTCTCACACGTGCTGAGATAAAAGATTGATGGCGATGTTCATTCTGGTAGAAGGGCCAATGACTGAGAAGCAAAAGGTGTTTTTAAGCATCGGCTAACATCCTCACCTGAGGAACATTTTAGATATTTCTGCTAGTAGACATACACTGACATACAAAATACATTAACTGCATACTTTATTGGAGGGAAAACTGCATACTTTATTGGAGGGAAAATGTCTTCCGTTTGGAGATGTGTGGAGGGTGTGTGGTTGATAGCTGGTTTAGCCTCACCTGGCCCGAGTCAGACTGATTAGACTCTGGGGCTGGGTGGGCTGCATACTTGTGGTGCATGAGCAATCATAGCACCCAGGATAAACCAGCTATCACCCACACACACTCAAGAGAAAGTGCCACTGTCATGACAAAAGCTGTGTCCCAATTCAGGGGCTGCATCCTTTGAAGGATGCATCCTTCGTAGACTGCGAAGGCCGCACTGAGAGCGTTGTTAAATGAGAGTCTGGTCTACGGAGGATTTCCTGTTTGCGTCACCAGCTGTTCAGATTTAGACTTTTTTTTCCTCTGCACTTGGTTCAATTTCTGCATATTTCGGATGGCGAAAAAACAACCAATAAAATAACGACTTTTGCTCACGCAATCAATAGATTTCCACAAAGAGTGGACAGGAGGAGGAAAGCCAAAGAGAGTGGAAGCTTTCCTTGAACAATCCACAAGCTCCGGAGGTATTATAAGCTGACCATTATAAACTATTATATTAAAGGCCATGCAGTATCACATATAATAAACGCATACATATGATAAACACATTTGACTTATATAACGCAAACATATATTAACCCCCTCTGTTCAGTCCAGTCATGAATGATGAAAACTCTTGCACACTTTTTTACAGCCCACTACAATTCGTAACTTTTTGATTATTCCACCGCTACACTAATTCATTCATTGCACTGTAAACACACACACACACACACACACGTTTTCTTCTTCTGCTCTGTTTCTTCTTCTTGCACTCTCTCATATCAATCCAACAGTTGCTCCAGTAGTCCTCCACCAGCGAGGGGTAAACTGATACAATTACAGGTACACTGTGTAGAATTTAGTGGCACTTAGTGGAACAGACTTGGCAGAAATTGAATATAATAATCATAAGTATGTTTTCATTAGTGTATAATGACCTGAAAATAATCATCGTGTTTTCGTTCGCTTAGACTGAGCCATTTATATCTACATGGGGAGCGGGTCACCATCCACGGAGGCCACCGCCATGTTTCTACAGTAGCCCAGATCGGACAAACAGCTGTAGAGAAATAAAGCCTTTCGCCTTTGCATATTGTTGTTGAGACTAAAATAGGTTTGTTCGCCAACGTTAGTAGCTGGCCCGGGTGGGTGGAGTTCCCCCTCGTCCGATATGTTTTACAATAATGTCCGCCCGCCAGGGACGTCAAAACTGAAAATGATAGCATTTATAGCAGCATAGCACTACTGTGGTGGTGTATTAATATCATCTCAATAGCAGTTCATCTAGTTTGAAAGTCTGTTTTTTTAAGTTAAAGATATTGGATATTCAACAGATATTCACACTCCGAATTACAGTGATCTGAAATAAAGATCACAGCTATGAGTGATTGCGTAATCAAACCGATATGTCTCACATTACAAAATGTTCTGAATGGATATAACATTAAAATGGCTGTGTGGCAGTGTTGCTCTGCCACACGCCACATAAGTGACTTTTCCTGGGGCCGTCCGACACAGGACACGGGTAGATATTATTTCAATATGTATTTATTGGAGATGGCAAGATGTTACAAGCCGAGCCGATGTTACAAGCTGCCATGCCAGTGGCTCCCTTGAGTGTGTGTTGATAGCTGGTTTATCCTGGGTGCCATGAGGCTAGCTGCAGACGGTTGCCCATGGCAGTTGCTGCGCTGCCTCCCCGCTCCTCCATTGGCCGTCGCTGCCGTTCAGGAGGAGCTGGCATTTAGGTGGCTGTCCGCTTCTGCGGCTGGTGGCTCCAGCCGCAGAAGCGTACAAGCCGAGCCGATGTTACAAGCTGCCATGCCAGTGGCTCCCTTGAGTGTGTGTGTTGATAGCTGGTTTATCCTGGGTGCCATGATTGCTCATGCACCACAGGTGTGCAGCCCCACCCAGCCAGAGTCCAATCAATCCGACTCCGTCCAGGTGAGGCTGTAAACCAGCCATCAACAACACACACTCCACACACACCCTCCACAGGCTGTTTAGAAGTGTATCCTGTTAGCTCTACAACAGGAAAAAGCAGGTTAAAAGCTGCGTGGCCAATGGAGCTCCAGTGTGAATGTAACACACATACTGTATACAGGTGAATTTCGATATGTGTACATTGGTGAAACTATCGCAGACATAAACAAAAAAACAAAATGAGTACTCGTTGAGATTTGGACCGTGTATTTAATTTCAGTTTTCTGGTATTTATTGCACCCCAGCACCTACCTGGCCAGTACAGGCCACCGTAGCTTCTCCTACGTCATTGGAAAGGGAGAGGTGAGGGGGGGAGGGGGTATTCAGTTGGTTGTAATCTGCAACCTCACCGCTAGATACCATTACATTCTACACAGTGTACCATTAAGTCGCTTTCTAAATGAAATGTATGTATTGTGTATCTTTTACTTTAGGTGTGTACAATAATTGTATCAAGTAAGATTTGATATAAGATAATTCGACTATGCTGCAACTGAAGTCATGTAACAGAATTCTATAAAATTAGGGCAGCTGTAGGAGGTGTGTGCGTCAAATGGCAGATCTAGCGTTGTTAGAGGATGTGGTGGGGGCTGCAGGCACGTCTTGGCGAGAGTTAGGAGATATAGCAGGAATTTCCCCACCCTTGCTAAGCTGTTTAATGCAGCAGTCATTGCCGGTATCATCACTTTACACTTCACATACAGTACATTCAATTTGTTTCCATACACCACTGCACAACAGAACTTATATGTCACTATGTAATAAATATATTGTCTTTATTTATTCTTTGGATTTTCCTGTTCACTCTTGAACAGAAAGAGTGAACCGTTGCTTGAATTAATATTAGACCCCTGTATTCACAGACTCAGATAGACGTGGTTGCATACTCTATACACCAAAAAAGTGCCTCCTTAAAATATGAATGCATGTCTTCAAAATGTCCAAAACCATTTCAGATGAAGGAAAATGGTGGCTTATTAGACAACAGGTAATCAAATTAAATTGCTTGAAAGCATCCTGTTCAGCATCCTGCTCTCCAGCCAATCAGATGCCACTCAATACAGGAAGTGACTTCACCAATCGTCCTGCCTCTCCTGCTCCAAGAAATACTTGCATCTTAATCGGCAAACAGAGCGAGTACCAATTAATCCTACTTGGTATCCTAAAGGTGTGGGCACCCTTAGGTCTGGCTGAGTCAGCTGTTTATACACTACCGGCCATGACACCTGCCTGAGCAGCTGTGTGCCTTGCCCTCTCCCCTATCTGCTCTCCTCTCTCCCCTCTCCTCTCTATTATCCCCTCTCTCATCTTCTCTCTCTTCTCTTCCCTTTCTCCTCTCCCCTCTCCTCTCTCCCCTCCAATAGACATGCAACACAAAGTACTGCTAGCCCATCTGCCCACTAGAATGCTGATTTGACAAAACGCGCACTGCAGTTTGCACAGTGTGCATGCGTGGGAAGAGGAGACAGGGGTGCATTCAACATAAGTGTAATTCTGTAAGCATACAAACATCAATTAGTATTTTTATTTATTTTCATAAAATATATAATACATTTCTAAGACCTACCCTACAACTCTTTAATATTTCACAGTAAAACATCCTCAAAGACATTTAAAAGGCATATTGTTAGGATCTCGGACGGTTCATCGGCTGGGCGTAGAACGTAGAGAGAGGAAGTCATTTATAGCCGCTCAACATCATGTCTTTCAGAGTGCCATCTTTGAGGGCGTTAAAGGGTGGATATCGCTGAAACAACAACTGCTGAAGTGAATTTAAACGTGATACATTGCACTGATAGATGGTGATGGTTTTAGAGTTCAACGCTCGTGTGCAAAAATGTCTGACTTGTTACTGGTACCATAGAAATATCATGCACTTTTCTTTAACTTTTTTACTATTTACACTGAATACAGATACAGGTCCTTAAGGAGCAGGTAGGCACCAAGTCATAAAAAGTCAACCATCGGCCTGTTTTTCTTTTTGAGCAGGGCTCTGGAGCCATCTCATTGCTTATTCACTGTAAGCAGAATCAGAAAATGTGCTACTCTTCTGAAACGTCAGTTACAATGTCAAATCTAGATAACCTTGAGAAGACATGCAAATGACCTTGAAGAGACAGGACCGTAGGAGACAATGATTCTATGAAAAAGTACATACTTTATGGTTACTCTGTTCCAACCCCCAAATATTTCTCAAACTTGTTGCTTTATCTCTTAATATAGATTTTGTTTATGTAACAGGTCCCAATTGAACCCAGCACCCCTGTAGTGCCTATATGGTTAGTGCACTAGGAGGTTGAGCCACTGTATGACCCCTCGTGTAACTCCATCCCCCTGGCAGCTATCCCCTGGTCTTTCCCTCTCTCTCTCTCTCTCTCTCTCTCTCTCTCTCTCTCTCTCTCTCTCTCCCTCTCTCGCTCAGGACTCACTGTATAGCCAGAGTTCGGGCCTAATTAGTGTTGCCCTTCAGGGTTTGTTCAGGTCCCTGGTTAGCTCGACGCTCGGTCCCCAAACATGGCCCTAAGCCTCCCAAAGACTGCGCCGCAGTGACATTGAGGAGGCATGTCGGTGCAGGAAGGTGTGAGGGGTTCAGAGTGAGTAATTGGGCACTATCGTGAGATGTCATGTCTGGTTTTCCAGAACGGTGCTCTTAAAGTGGCTCTCTCATCAGTCTCAGAGGAGCCCATGAAATTATTACATTATTTATGTGTGTGTGTGTATTACGATTGATAGCTACATTAGGTCATCATAATATTAGTGTTAATTCTTTAACTTCCAGGGGTTAGATCATGTTAATCATCCTTTCAGTTGTAGAGTTGTAACCTCGTGACACCATCCCTCTTTCCCTCTGCAGATCGGTCTGGCCTTCATCCAGTTGAAAGCCTTTTTCAAAAATGTTTAAATACCAGGCCTAATCCTCAGGGGAGCGAGATTCAGTTCATGACAAAGCGTGCAGTCTGCCAAATCAAAAAACATAATGGAAGTATAATATAACATAATGGTCCAAGGAAGTTAACCATGTTAAAATATGAACAGAAATCTGCACGGAAGGCTTTTCTCAGATGAGAATATGTTTTTGCTTTACTTCCAAACGGATTTGGCAAGAACAAAGAGAGTACCAGCGTCACTCTGATTGGCTGGTTTTTTTTTTTAACAACGTAAGGCAACGGACATATTTGGAAATCAATTGCTGCCCAGCCGAGGCCAGACTGAAATTTATTGTGCAGTGTAAAAATCAGGATGGTCTTGCGAGGCTCGTAGAGTTGGTTTAAAGGTATGAATTAAAGACAAAAAGCATGTTGTTCATACATTTGTACGATACATGCTGCGATGTCCACATCAACGCGGGCTTCACCAAAGGTTGGAACAACGGGGCTCGTTCATTTTTGTCTGTCTTTCTCCCCACGTCCCCATCTTTCTCACTCAATGTGTTTCATTCTCAATCTGTCTGTCTGTCTATCTGCCTGTCTGTCTGTCTGTCTGTCTGTATATCTATCTGTCTATGTATTTATATATCTATCTATCTATTCCCCCTTTTTTCCTTTTGTCTCACATTTACCACTTTCTCTTAGCCTGAGACCATATGAATCTGCGAGCTTATGTTTTATTTGCTCTGGCAAATTCGCCTGGTCCCCCTCCGGTTCAGACAGATTTCCAGCCGACCTGGCCCCATATTAGATAAACAACCGTTTGTCTAATATGGAGTGGGTTTGATATGATGACTGTACAGAGGAGCGCCATTGAGGCATTTTAAACAACCAAAATGTCTGCCCCTGATGTGGATCTGTTGAATCTGCTATCACGACAGTATTAAACGAACTGGACGGAACAAACAACTGCACTAAAAGCTTTTGTTGAAAAGAAAGACTTCTGACGGGATTTGTTAAAGGTCTGTTTAAAATTTTCTGTCGCTCAGCGCTATGTCACATTTTTTGTTGGTTGTAGGTCTATTCAATTGCGTCAGAGGCATTTTGGTCTGCACCCGTTGATAACGCTCCTTCCTTTACTACCCCCCCCCTCTAATTAAAAAAAGAATAATAATAACAATAATAACAATAACAATAATAACAATAATAATAATAATAATAATAATAATAATAATAATAATAATAATATTAATAATAATACAATTTGCAATCATTGTATGTTTGTATGTCCTGGCTCTTACTTTGATATTCTGCACTTAGTATTTTCGCACTTATCTCCTTTGTATTCTAGCAATCAGTTAACTTAGCAATTAGGTGTGCTTGAAATGCGTTCTTGTGAAATCCTTACTCTACTGATAGCGGTTTACTCTTGCACTTTCTCCTAACAAATGTACTTATTGTAAGTCGCTTTGGACAAAAGCGTCTGCTAAATGCCCTAAATGTAAATGTAAATGTAACAGAGAGGTTCCAGACTATTACGCATTTGCAAATTGGTCTGGCAATGTTAGGCTAACTTTCTCTATCTCTTCTCTGCTCCTCGTTCCCTCTATCCCTTTCCTTTCCTGCTTAATGTCATATATTTATTTTTCTGACCTTTATCTCTCTCCCTCCTCTTCTCTCTCTATCGCTATACCACCCCCCTCACCCAACACACCCTGTCAGGCTTGGTGTGCATGAGATCACACACACACATACACACACACACCACCCTGAGGACATTCGTGGACCGGCAGCGGTGTGACTCTGGTCCTCCCTTTTCCCTAACGAGTACGGCTCTGCTGTCCCCACACTGCCTTAATAATCCAGTCTCAGTCGCCTATAGGCGGTGTGTGTGTGTGTGTGTGTGTGTGTGTTTGGGTGAGTGAGTGAATCAGAGTTAGAATGAGTGTAAGTGTGTGAGTGAGTTGGTGAATGAGTGTGAAGTCAGTGAGGGTGAGTATGGTCGTATGAACAATTCCTTTCCTTGGTATATATGTGTGTTTGTGTGTGTGTGTGTGTGTGTGTGTGTGTGTGTGTGTGTGTGTGTGTGTGTGCGCACACATTTTCCACCTCTAATGTCACACACATGCTCTTTGTTGACATGAAATGACATTGGCTGTGGAGGGGGTTAGGTGACCTTGCCATATGGCTACTAGGCGGCCTATAGGTTTATGCAAAAACTCTGTTTTGATTCTGTTTTAATTAAATAGCTTAGTTGTTTTGTGACATAGATGTGGCGTCAGGACTTCCAGTTCCACCATCATACCAATGGACAGCAACCCTGTATTAGGCCATCATAGTCTATTAGACCATCTGGACCTAAAGGCCATAAATACATAGGCCTGTGTGTGTGTGTGTGTGTGTGTGTGTGTGTGTGTGTGTGTGTGTGTGTGTGTGTGTGTGTGTGTGTGTGTGTGTGTGTGTGTGTGTGTGTGTGTGTGTGTGTGTGTGTGTGTGTGAATTAGGAAGCAAAGAAAGTCATTGCTTGGAGTGAGATTGTAGTGACCAGAGATTAAAAACTAAATGTTTTTCATTTTGGTTCATTCTGAGCAGAAACGTTATTTTTTAACCAGTTAGAAACTTATAGGACAATGGTTAGTAACGTTATTTTTAAAATGTCATTGCCTTTACAAAATGATTTACCGGTAAATAATTGCATTAACCATCGAAGTGAAGTCTAATTGTAGAACAGCGCCATCTGTTGTTGTGAATGTATATTGACATTTAAAAGTCTAGACCCCGAATATAAGACGACCCCACTTTTTCAGACGTATTTCCAGAAAAAATACCCCGTCTTATATTCGGACCAATACGGTATATATCAATAATACGATTAAATAGATAAGCATCAGAAAGAAAGAAACAACGGATTATTTGCAACTTTGCACAAAGCTGAATGAGCACAAGATTTAGGCCTACCTGCATGTAGCCTGACAGCCCCTCCCTACCCTCTCCACATTCCAAATAGACAAGGTGAAAAAAATAATCTAAAATGGGTATTCATGCAAAGAAACTATTCGAACATGCTAGCACTACAAATGTCATTAAACAACACTAATATAATGGGTGTGGGTGCAGGTGAAGTCTAAATGCAATGTTGCCACCTCGCAGTTGAATACAGGGCCAGGGAGATATGGCTCATTATCTGGTGGAAACAGGCGCATAACAGGCGGTCTGAGGAATACCGCGCGGGCAACAATTAAATTACTTCCAGAATAGAACTTCCTTTGAAAATGTATCTGCAATAACATTTCAAGAAAAGATAATTGTAACAGTAAATAACGTTATTAACCGGTTATTTAAAATTGAAAAAATAGCGTTTTCACTCCGGAACAACTGAAATTGTTTTTGTTCCTGTTTTCGTTTATGTTCATCCTAAAATGTTGTTCGTTTCCGGTTTTCATTTCTAATCCCTGGTAGCGATGCAACGCTTGTGGAGAGAAGACACTAGAAGAGGACTCCTGTTATAATGTGTGTGTGTGTGTGTGTGTGTGTGTGTGTGTGTGTGTGCGCGTGTGTGTGTGTGTGTGTGTGTGTGTGTGAGCGCACACGTGTGAATGAGCATGTAGCCTGTGTAGAAATACAAAGTGTTACGTGAACAGATGTAGATCCGTCAAGGTCACCTTAAAACTCATTTGATGCATGCAGGCATGTGCACATACTCACAGTGCACACATGCACATGCATTATGTACACACACACACACATACACGCACACAAACACACACACAACACACACACACATATGAAAACACATTATTTTTACATATGCGCTCACTCTAACTTTTACTTGAGCGCGCGCACACACACACTCACACACACACACACACACACACACACACACACACACACACACACACACACACCCTGCGTCCAGATGGGACAACCCAAGGGCATTCTGGGAAACTGTTCCATGTGATGACTGATGCAACAGAAGGTCCAGAGGACATTTTCCTCTCCTCCATATTTATTAATCTACGTATGTGTATGCTAAGATGGCAGTTAACCTGGCCTCGGCTCCACGCTGACATGGAGCCACTGCCACCGCTCACCACACTGATCCAAAATGGTGACCCTGGACAGCTGGGTGGCTGTCCTGCCCTCCAACAGCAGAGTGGAGCTGACACGTTGGAGGATGGTATACAGAGGGATAGCAAGGTGAGGGAGGAGAGGTGTGTGTGTTGCCTGTGTGTGTTTGTGTGTGTTTTGGGTACATTGGTTGGTTGACATGTTTAGTTTGAAGTAGAGGTTAATCTAATCTAAATTAACTCTTACAGTGATTCAGATACAGGTCATAATGGAGCAGGTATGTATGGACATGGGGGATCGAACCCAGTACCTTTTGTATTGTATTTGTTCTTCCCCGTACAAGATGTCCATGGTCCAGGATTACAGACCTCCTACGGTGAGGACGTTCCTCATATTATAATCCAACTTTGCCATCTCCACAATGGTGACAATGTGATGAAGCTATATTTTATTGTTGTTTTATCTTCTGTGTTTTTTTAGGGATTTCTTCTGAACCCTTGGCCAGGTCAGCCTTAAAAAAGCGAATCTTGGTCTGGGTTTTCTCCTGGATAGGAAGATACAAAGAAGATATAAAAGTTAAATTAAATAAAAGACAGGTGGATGTCCAATATAGACAGCAGATGGACAACTCTGAATCAAATACAGGACAACAAAGTAAACAGGGAGGAGGGGGTCAGAGCTTTAAAAAATTAACAGGAGAGCTGAGTGCTAAAGTGAAGAAGTAGTATGTGTATTTCATATTTCCTTTCAAATATTATAAAGAAAAGTGCAAACAGCAAGGTGCAGCCCTGTATATATTGAAAAAATAGAAATAGAAAATAAAAAGCCTTTAGTGTCATTGTGCAGAATACTATGAAATTAGGAGCGCTAATCCTGATCAGTGCATTAAAAAGATACAGGGAAACACAACAGCCTCAGTCAACAAACAGCCAGCAACACAGGTCCTTAAATAGTCAGTAAAGTGACAATCATGTGAATATGCGCCACTCAAGCTAACACACACACACACACTGACAGACTTGAGATGCGCAACGCGGCGTGTACATCAATTAATTGGTAACACTTTACAATAAGGTACGCAAAACGTGGGTAGTTACTGAGGAACGAATGAGTAACGAATGAATAACGAATGATGAACGACCACCATGATGTCACCTAAAGTGACAGTTACTCAGTAACTACTGAGGAGTTACTGGTAAACAGACTAGGGGACTACTGTATTTGTTACTGAGTAACGAATGATGAACAACCAGGGCCCTAACTGGGGTCCTAACGGGGCCCTAAGTGACAGTTACTCAGTAACTACTGAGGAATTACTGGTAAACAGACTAGGGGACTACTGTATTCGTTACTGAGTAACTGTCACTGTTAGGGTTCCAGTTAGGGCCCTGGTTGTTCATCATTCGTTACTCAGTAACTACCCACGGTTTGCATACCTTATTGTAAAGTGTTACCAATTAATTAATTCAGATCCCTTTATGTGACTCGCTAGCCTACATTATGCATATCGCCAGCAAAATGCAACCTGGAACCAACTGTCAGAGAGCGACCTAGGGAGAGGTGCTTATGTAAACGCTGCTTTTATACACTTCACTGTCGCTTCGGAGCAGCAGGCGTTCAGGGCTTTGGTTGTATCGCACGCACACACACACACACACACACACACACACACACACACACACACCTAAACACACAAACACACATGTGCACACACATTTTCCACCTCTAATGTCACACACATGCTCTTTGTTGACATTAAATGACATTAGCTGTGGAGGGAGGTAGGTGACCTTGCCATATGGCTACTAGGCCTATAGGTTTATGCGGAAACTCTGCTTTAATTAAATAGCTTAGCTGTTTTGTGACATAGATGTGACGTCAGGACTCCCAGTTCCACCATCATACCAACGGACAGCAACCCTGTATTAGGCCATCATAGTCTATTAGATCATTTGGATTTAAAGGACTAGGATAAGGTTTTTGCAAATTGTCAATCTAACCGATGTGTATAGCCTACTTTAGTGATGCAATCTGACAAAAGCCATAGCTATTTCCCTCATTTACATTTCGATTTGTCTCATGAGTAACAGCTTCATTGATTCAGACTGTAGGCCTAGGCCTACAGGTCCATTGGAAACGTTTGAGGGACACCTGCTGTGCTCAAAAGTCCGCCGAGAGCAAAGGGGTCACCGTCAAATTACATTTGTTACTTTCTTCGAAGCGCCTCCTCGATCGCAAGAGAAATAGCGACAGCGCCCTCTGATGGATAGTTGTGGAGCTATAATATAGCTATGAATGATTCCACCAGCACGTGCACCCATCAGTCTCTCGGTTGTGATGTCACCAGTCACAAGGCCAGTGATGGAATTCAGATGTAGTGATGCTGTGTTCGTTTATAGGCGGGAAGCAGGAACTGGGAAACACGTCATCTCCGACCTTTGTGCGTTTGAGCTACAAAGTCAGAAAAAGATGGATGCTAAACTTTGTGTTCTGCTCTCTGCGTACGAGCATCATACACGTATTTGTGAATATGTTGTCCATTTGGAAGAAGACCTTGAGGAGAAGACAAAGCACAAAAGGCTCTATTTTCTTCCATGTCTTACTGTCTGATGGTGTTTTTGTTCTTTTGCATGCCTTTTACACACCTGTATAGTGACACTGTATAGTTTTTGTATGCAACAAAGTCTCAATAATGGCGCAATCCACGTAAACTACACATGAATCACTGTAGAAATGTGCTTAACTTAAGCCCAAATCAGCTCAAAAAGTCTAGAATCCATCATGGGAGTGGTTAAATGTATAATACAATTTTATATACTGTATACTGTCACAGAACCACATCTGAATATCATCGGACTATTTTAATATGCAAACAGTGTCATACAAACAAACAGACAATACAAACAGTATACAAATAAACAATTCAAAGTACAAATAAGAATACTGTCAGAATAGTATTATGAACTGAACTTATTCAAATTGTTCTCCCATAGGATTGCAATAGCCTTCCTAATGCTTCAGGCAAGAAGCACAGTAGTCCTGAAGACTGGCACAGAGTGGGAAATAATGCTCAGGATGGATGACAACACTTTATTCTGACATCTCAGAGTCACTCAGGCTCAGTTTCTGGTCAATTTAGAGCAGCAGGGGCTAAATGATCAGGAACCAGCAAGTGGTCTACCACCAGTCTCTTTAGAATAGAAGGTCCTCATGTTCCTGTGGTACATGGCAAACCAGAATAGTTTCAGAGAGATCTCGGACAAATTTGATGTGTCACAGTCAATGGCACACAAGTCCATCCTTGAGGTACTTGCCACCTTTTGCACCCTTGGGCATTCTTTCATCTCCTGGCCAACGACCTGTGAAAAGAGAACAACCTCTGCCGCTTTCTAAAGGATGTGTGGCATCGAAGGCATCATTGGCGCAATCGATGGGTGCCACATCAAGATCCAGAGACCAAAGATAAGGGGGGGGACTACCTAAACAAGAAGTCCTTTTGCAGGGAATAGTCGATGGGGAGGGGGCATTTCATTGACATTTATGTTGGACGGTCCACTAGGTAGGGTACATGATGCCAGGATGTTGAGGGCCTCCATCTTCACCAACTGGGAGGAGAGGATGGGGGAGTACAAGCTGCTGGGGGACAGTGCCTACATTAGACAAGCCTTCCCATTCATTGTCACTCCAAAGCGCAAAAACAGGGCCCTTACTGATAAAGACCAGCGCCAAAACAGGAGGATCAGCCATGGGAGGGTGTCTGTTGAGAAAACTTTTGGGAGGATGAAGTGTAAGTGGAGGATGAAGTGTAAGTGGAGGCGTGTGAGGGATGAGCCTGATTTTGTTAATAAATACATTTCCCTTTCAACATTGATCTGCTTTTTAAATGTATTGGCTGTATATTAGTATTTGTATTCATTGTTTATTTATACGTCACCGCATCAGCTGTCTCGTGCCATAGCCAGCTTCTGTTGAATCACCTTACGGAGCGATGGACCAAGCCTGCGTGCATGCATGCGAGTTTGGAAGTCATAGAGTGAAGGTACATTTCTGTATTTTGAAAGATAACATTAGGTCAGGTTCCATTTATTTCCAATCCTCTTAGATGGTCACTTTCATTAGTTTCACAACTATAGCTATACTGTTGACAATTATTTCCCCATGTATTGGGTCTGGAGTTTAACTTGACCCTAATCCAAAGTGCAAAGTGAACTGTAATAAACATCAAAGGCATAGCCCATTCACTTTCATTATTGTTTATTATTTATTTATTAGGATCCCCATTAGCTAACGCCATAACATCAGCTAGTCTTCCTGGGGTCCGACATTAGTCTCACTACTAAATAGCATATTTGCTATAGTGTTATAATTTTTTGCCATGTATTTTAGTTAGACTTTATATATGATTAACCATATAACATGAGAAAACTTTCCCTTTAAATGAAAAAGGATCATTAAGATTAACAAGACATATAACACAATATTTTCTTTAACTATAAAAGTATAATATGTTTTATTTCTTCAACTTAAACGGTCAAACATTGCTGTTGGGGTTTGCCATAAAGTTTCTGGGATCCCATTACGACAAACAGGGCGGGTAGGTAGAACAAGGTTTATTGCTAAGCCTTCAAACAAAAAACAAAGGCAATGAAGGTCGAGGCAGGAGCGGGTAGGCCAGGTAGGTAGAGTACTGGAGACTCCGGGACAACGAGGACCCTTCCCAGGTAAGAGATCGAGGTCTGAGGAAGAGGGAACAGCAAGGTAAGAATCCCACGTACAAAAACACGCAAAAATACTCACTGGAAGATCGCAACTAGTAAAGCTACGGCGAGACACTGGTACCGTGTGTGACGGAATACTCAGGCGCTGAAGAGACGAAAGGAGTCCAAATGGGAAACAGGTGTGCCTTGTAATTGCCGGCTCCACAAGCCACGCCCCGCACCTGCCCACAAGCAATGCCTGCGGAAGAAGAAAAAGCCAACCAAGAGCAACACACAGCACGGGGAAAAAACACAAACACAAAAACTCCCCGTGTGCAAACATGAGCAAACCACGACAATTCCACTAGTATGAAGTGTAGGAGAACACTGTGTGAAGAATTCTTGACAATAGAACTTGGCCTTAAGTGGAGGTGCTCCCCAGAAAGAGATTTTCAAACCCGCGTGGGAAGCTTTGAGCTGGGCCAGATTTTCTTTATGCCTCTTCTGACTGGAAACCTCAGACTCAAGGAAGAACTCGAGTAGAGAGTCGTCTACTGCTCTTCGTTTGCGCAGCAGTGGCCGTGTTCTGACCTTTTATTGCTTTTATTCTGTCATTGAGCTCCTTTAGACTTTTGGGGAGACCTCCGCCATCTGTCTCCAACTGGTGCCACATCAGATCGATTAAGAATAATGTTTGTTCTTTATTGAAGAACCCATTGGGAACCAGGGGTGTGGAACGTGGACCTGGCTCTTCACTGTCTATTTCCTCCTCATGGTTGACTTCTATGATGACTTCTTCATATAATGAAGAATACCAAGAATGTTTTGTTCAAGGAGATTAACTATTCCCAGAAATATAGTTTTGCTTAGAGCCAGATAACTGTGGGTCACAGGCTGTTTAATGTGACAACTATTACATTTATAACATTTTCACTATCGTCACTATCATATCAGTTTCATTATTTTGATTTGTAAGTTTTCTTTAATAACGTTTTCCTTCATTGTTGTTAAATAAACAAATAAATGAACATCTATGTCTACCAAATGCGTACACAGCAGCACAGTATGAAATGACAGATATTGAACAATATATGAATTCTGACTGGCAAGTCCATGCTGGCTCCCCTGGAGCAGGAGTTGGTCCCCAGTGACCGACTGGAGGGAGTCCTGGTCACCACTTCCTGTATCCTCATCCACTTCATGTCCTACCTGGTGGCTGTAAACACTGCCTAGCTGGTCCCAGACCAGCTGCAAGCTAGTAATTGATGTCTTGGTCGTGTCAGTTGCAGAGACTTATAAACATGCTAGCATTGAGTCAATGTTTTTTATTGAATTCAACTTCATAGCAGTTTGGAGAGTTGGGTCGTGTTACTACAGTTTACACTCTTCTTGATATCATAAATACTTAGAAACCACAAAGGCTCTATCTTAGAAGGCACATGACAAAGGAGGATGAAAACGTGTCAAATGTCCCATGTTGTCTAAACAGATGCTGAACCAGCCCCTGAATGGGCTCGGCTACACACAGCTGGACCAGCAACAGCACCTGACCCTCACTCTCCTAGGTCCTGCTCATACAACCCACTCATTTTCATATTTGAAAGGGTGCTCAATTCTTCTCATCATTAGTAGTACTAATAGTTGAAAATATCATTTTTTTCCATTTTTTTCAGGGTTGTAGGTTGGAATAAATATCCATGGACTTCGTGAATAATTTATTTTGAGAGTCACTAACAAAAAATAGTCAAACACCACTAATTTTACCTCCACGGTGGCTAGAGAAAGAGCGACAGCGCCCTCTGCTGGATAGTTGAAGTTATTTGTTGGTCTGCAGCCAGGGTCACAACACATTATACATCAGTGGCACGTGGTCAATATAAGCTGTGAATGCGGCGCATGCCCAGGCGTTTTGAAAGACAACAGCATTTTTTTTTTAAAATGACAACATTCGTGTTGAAACAACATTACAACATTTGTTGTTTTTCCTCCGATTATTTCATTTCGAATGACAATGACTACAGTTGTGCCGCTGGGTTTCGATCTCTAGGCTATAGAGCGTCTAATGGCGTCCATGCAATGTGCTGGTCTGTTTTGACTCGGCGCGTCAGCTCAGCGCAGCAGGGATTTGCATCTCCATTGCAACAGGGCTTCCCGCTTGAAGGGTCTTTAACAGATGATGCGCTCAACTTGAGTCGATGACGTTTAAAAGCAGCCCCTGATAGAGGTCTGAGATGCTCTCCTCCTTGTAATGGCCTCTGAGGATTGTTTTCAGAGATGACTGGTTTAAACCACTTTTTATCTCCAACATGTCTCTGAGGTGAAGACCAGGGCTCACAGCTCTAATTACAGCATCCACATGATCTGTCTCAGTATCCCTTGCGCAGGCCTGCCTCAACTTGGAGGAGGATTGTTTAAGTCAGCTTGTCCCTCTGTCCCCCTTTTCCTATCTGTCCATTAATCTTTAACTCTCTTCTGAGAGTGACCGCTGATACTGGTGTACTACGTGGTGTGCTGGTCTTTACCTCCTCTGCTGACTCTCGCTTTAGGAATGCTACATGGGCCATGAGCTGGCCCAGATAGTATTAAAACACATAGGGCCCTATCTTACACCCGGCGCAGAGCAGCACCAAGCGCCCAAGTGTCTCTGCTAGTTTCAGACCGACACAGTTCTCGTTTTCTTGCCCTGCACCCACGTAGTTCAAATAGCAAATGCACTTGCACTCCTCTGTGCGTCCATGGGTGTGTTGGTCTGAAAATAAGGCATGTTCAGGCATATTGTTGGCGTATTTCTATCTTGAGGCAACTGAAAGCCATTGCGCCATTGACCAACAGAAACCTGGTGGAAAGTCAACGGCACCAATACGTGCCTATAGGCGGGTGCACAATGCTCGTACACTCTGCTTGTTACACACACAGGGAGGCACAGCAGCGCACAAACATGCAAACCATTAAAAAAAGAAGATTATAATTGTGTACATCAAGATATTTCTTAAAAAATACATATCATAATGTCCACATCTAGCCCCTGCTCCTGCCAACTGGCTCCGGCCTGAGGATCTTCAGCCAGCAGAGCTGCATGACATTTACAGTTAATTTATAGAAGAACTTTATTGCAGGTGTTATAAACCATTCATTAAAATAAATTATTTTTGCAAGAAGCCTGCGTGTTTTGTACACATTGTACTGCTCATTCCATAGATGGTCTGCTCGCACGCTTTCACTTAGCGCATGAGCAGATCCATCTCCTCGCCAGATCCCTACCTCCAAGCCCTAGTCAGAGCCCACACCCCAGCTAGAGCCCTCCGTGCAATTACCTCGGCCGGGTAAGCAAGCATCCCTGAGAGCAAGCAAAGGTCACAACTCTTCTCAGTCTTGGCGCCACTATGGTGGAACGACCTCCCTGCTGACGTGAAGACTGCAGAGTCGATCACCTGCTTCTGCAAGAGACTCAAGACCCACCTGTTCAGAGTTCCCCTGGACCCTGCTTAGCATCCTTCCTCTACTACCCCTCCCCCTCCCACAAAAAAACCAAACAAAAAAAACACAACTTTGCAATTATTCTGTTTGTATGTCATGGCTCTTACTTTGATATTCTGCGCTTAGTATTTTCGCACTTATCTCTTTTGTATACTAGCAATCTGTTAACTTAGCAATTAGGTGTGCTTAAAAGTCATTCTTGTGAAGTCCTTACTCTACTGATAGCAGTTTAGTGCTGCACTTTCTCCTAACAAATGTACTAAGTCGCTTTGGACAAGAGCGTCTGCTAAATGCCCTAAATCTCAATCTAAATCCTCGCCTGAACATCATTCCTTCTTCCCACCTGGCAAATCCGTCGTCATAATAGCAATCCACCAAGTGCTTGCTTTAAAGGGAATGGGAGATGACACTCTGATTGGTTTCTTGCATGTTATGCCCAAAACACACCCATGATTAGAAGTACAACCCTTTTGGACCTTGCACCTGGCGCTGCGACCATTTTTCTGCCATTAAACAAGCAGAGGGTGATTGGGACACGCCCTATATGCACCTGCGCCACGAGCTTCAGACCATGTGTTTCAGATTGTTAAAAAAGGGCCCATAGACATCCCATTGAAACACAGACATCCTATCATTACTACTGCATTGACAACCTTCTTCCATTCATAAATCAAAACATGGCATTATTTACATCTGTTTCTACTGCGTTTGTCATGGTAACCAGGGGACGCCGTAAACAGCGTCTAATTAACGTTTAATTGATGGACCAACTGTCACAGAGAAAACGATACATAACAGATCATAAATATAACGTGCTATATGTCTACTGGTAAACCACCTATTCTTAAAACTTGTAGCCTACTGTTAACGTCCTGACTGCATGCAGGGCAGCTGCACTGCATCCTGCCGGAAGACCCTGCAGCGCACAATGAGAGCAGTTGAGAAGATCATCGGTTCACCCTCCCCTCCCTCCAGGACATTTAACGCACACGCCTGGCCAGCAAAGCACTCAGCATTGCGGGCGACCCCACTCATCCCAACCACTGCTTCTTCAGCCTCTTGCCCTTCTATTGGAGAATAAGGAGCCTCTGGGCAAGAACCAGCAGACTGAGAGACAGTTTCATCCACCAGGCCATCAGGATGCTGAACTCCCTCCCAGCACTGCCCCCCTTCACTCTCTGCCCTCTGCCCCCACATACTCTGATCACTAGACCCCCCCCCCCCCCCCCCCCCCCCTCCATGCACGAACCAAATGGCACCAGCGACATTAGACACTTAAAACTCTTGCAAAACCAATTGCACTGTGTACAGTCAACTGCTGTACACCAACTGTTTACACCACTGTGTATACTGTAAATTCTGTTTATTCTGCCATATTTATATTTATACTGATAATTCTGTTCATATTGTGCCATATTGCAAGTTGCTTATACTGTTCATTCTGTTTATATCTATACATAGTTTACACTTATACATATTTAAAATACATATTCGCATGTTTATACTGTTAATCTGTTCTACCGCCATACTATACTATTTATATTTTGTATCTTACTTATATTTTACATTTATGTTTATTGCTGTCTGCACCAGGGATAGAGGGAAACACAATTTCAATTCTCTGTATGTCATGTACATATGGCAGCATTGACAAATACAGTAAAGTGACTTGACTTTACTTGTACAGCTATTTGTCCAGTACATCCCTGAAATATGAGCAACAATGTATTTAAAAGAGACGCCTTGCGGGCAATACATTATTTTTTAATACATTACAAAATAATAAATTAAATGTCCTTAATGTATGTATATAAACATGTTTTCATACATTTTATGAAATGTACAACAGAACAATGTCAAAAAACATACTTAACATATGCTTATCTAAAATGCTTATAGAATATATTGTCTGTAAATCTGTTAAAATGCATCCTATGTAGCAGCCAGGAACTGGAATTGAAAAACATAAAGCAGAAGGTAATTTTACAGTACAGGGTTAAAAAAGAGTTTGTGTAGTTACATTTCAGTAGTTACTGGTTAGCAAAGCTTGTCTGTTAGTTGGTTTGTAAAAAAAAAAAAAGGCTGGTAGTGTGTTAGTGTTTTAATCTGACAAACTACAAAACACAGGAACTTCGCTTCCTCCATTTAATCTTAAAACGTAATTCATAATTAGTCGTTTTCTTTACACTTAAAATTCATTTTGCAGAGACGAATTATAATACAATGTATCTCCTTGTAAATCTTTGGAAATTTTAGATTTAATTCTTTGAATGAAAAACAATCTGTGCTTTTTTGTACTTAATGTTGTAATAATATTACCATGATGAAGGAGGGTCAGGAAAGTCTAGTGGTTAGGGTCTAAGATTGTTATACAAAATATAGATATTAATATGTGAATGCCATGGAGAACATTGTGCCTTGATTTCCCAGCTAACAAAATCATTATGTATTAACACAACATTCTGTACATGGCCACTGTGCGATATATCATATATACCAAATGATAGAGGAACGAAGGTTAGGAGTTAGGAGTAATTACCAGGCAAGCATATAGAAAACGGAAAAAAATTGAACATAAAAACAAAAAGTAACTTACCCACCTCATTATTACCTATCCTTACCTATCCTTCATTTTGCATACATTTCTAAATAAGTTAAACATGAATGCATTTAGGCATTAGGGGAGGTTCCAGGTCAATGCCATAGATTTTTACCAACCAGTTCTTAAATGGTAAGTGGTTGAGTTTAAATGATCCGTTCAGTCATATACAGCTTGTGATAAGCTGAGACAACACTGCACATGTGTTAAGCCAGTGGGTAGATCACTATCTTTCTAGTGCCATCGGCTACAACCAGCGAGAACTATGCAAACTCCATGGTCCTTTTCACCTTTAAGACAAAGACTTCAAAAAGTGGTTGGATTTGTTGACTGTAACCAAGCCCATCGATCAATTCTGAAGCTACTTAGCTGACATCCAACAAATTTTGAATGTATTTGCCCAATAAAAGAGCGGCTCATTGAAATTAATAAATTACTAAAAAATAATAAGTAAGTAAAAATGGGTTAGGGTTAGATAGACAACTGAATTCCAGTTGGTGACGACAACTGAATTCCAGTTGGCGACGATGCAAGTGACCTGGAGAACACTCTTTAAAAAGAGGGGGTGTGCTTGATTTAGTTGTTGCGGCCCCTGTTGATCACGTTCCCCCCGGGAGGGGCTATATGAATGGAGTCCAGGATTGGCCGAAGAATCTGACCAAACGGCCTACAGAGAGAGAGAGAGACACACACAAACATACACAGAGACAGAGAGATACAGAGAGAGAGACAAGACACACACACACACACACACACATACACAGAGCAAGAGAAATACAGAGACAGAGAGATACAGAGAGAGAGAAACAGAAAAAGACAGACAGAAATTCAGTAAGGTGGTCACACACTGGATGCGCACACTTAAAAACCATTATTTTCAATGACAGCACTCAACTGTGGCACCGCAATATAACTTCCAGCTCATCAGGATCTCAACGCAGTGCCACCCATTATATTAAACACAGAACAAGACCTAAAATCGAATCTTCAACATGTGTTGTCCTTTCCACTATGCTAAGTGGCGCAACGCTTCTTGGCTCATCAGATGTGTGACCCACTTATGAGATTTTTATCCTTAAATGGGTAGTTCGGTATTTTGGACATAGGACCTCATTTCCATGTCAGCCAGTGTGTTATTTATCATTGGAGACGTTTTCAACAAATTTCATGCAGTCCTTCTAGTTGCACAGTTCACTGGTGCTAAGCTAGCGCAAGTCAACGGTAACGACTAGCCTGCCAATAAAAACAGTCTTACCCACTCCACAGTACACCCAAGGCAAATCAATTATAACGCCAGACTATCGATGTAGATGTCTGTTGATAGAATGTTAGAAATAAAACCAACCTTGCATGGCATTGCATTTTGAGGGACTTTTGAGTGTATCAGCAGCAGCGTTATACTTCCTGGTAGTAGGCTATGGCAGCGGCGGAGTGATATTACCTAGGTTACCGGCTCTATAATAGTTTGTTTACCTGCCGCTGTCATTGCTCAGAACTGCACTGAACATGCACAACTAACCTGAGCAAAGTAAAATGCTGCTGCTGCTGAGAAACTAGTCCCTCAAACTGCGATGATTCATGCAATGCAAGGTTGGTTTTATTTCAACATTATTCTACCAAGAAATCTATCAAGAATGCATGGCTGGCTGACTTGGAAATGAGGTCGTATGTCCAAAATTCCGAACTACCCCTTTAAGATTTATATATATATATATATATATATATATATATATATATATATATATATATATATATATATATATATATACAGTATATACAGTATATAACAAGCATGACTGAAACAAACAGGCAAAACCTATCTCAGAGCAGAAACAAGAAACGGGTATGCACAGCCCTATTTAAAAAACATTTAGCAACATTTAACAGTCTTCAACAGAAAAAAAAACTAATGAAGCAGCAGTGAACAAGAAGAAGGGCAGCGTTGATGTGGGACTCACGTGGAGAGGACCTCGGAGGGGAGGTTGGTGATGTAGGCTGGGATGGAGTTGCCTGTGAGGAACTGGGCCACCTCACTGGTGAACGTGTTGCAGTTGTGTTCAAACAGCCGGTAACGGTCGCCTCTGTGGCCCCAACCACAAAGTGACATGTTTTAGTTAACGTGTTTTATTTAGTTTTGCATGACTTGGTGTCTTTCTACTTAAAAAAAAAGAATTAAAAAAAACATTAGCAATTGTGGTGAAATTGTTAGCGACAAAGCTATACTACAGAACAAAAAAGTGATGGCTACATTGTTATATAAAGCTATTTTAGAGAATACAAATAAGGCCTAGCAATTGGCTACGTTGTTAGCAACAAAGCTAATAGGCCTATAAAGAATGAAAATAAATTGTGATTGTTTCCATTGTTAGCAACAAAGCTTTGTGGCCTGCAGAGCGTATGGGGAATATATGCGAAAATAAACACATTTATAATAATAATAATAATAATTCATTGCATAGGCTATTGGCCTTTGCAACAGAGAGAGCAAATCATTTTAATTCAATTTAATTCAATAATTTTAATAACAAATCCCTCTGTTTTTGGAGTGCTTGCAACTTCAATAGTCTCCTCTTTTTATAATCGCAGCGAGAGAGAGAGAGAGAGAGAGAGAGAAAACAAAACACAAAGAAAACTATCTGATACATTGGAAAGAATCAACCAAAAATTGGCAGCAAATTGGAATGCTATTTGGCCTTAAACAGAAAATGCACAGTGCAATACCTGAGCACTGTGATTGATCCAAAACTAAGAAAATCATTGACTATGTAAAGACTCAGTGAGCACAGCCTCACCATCGAGAGAGTTTGCCACAGGCAGACTTGGCTCCCAAGAGAAGACAGACTGTGGACCCACTGTACATAAAATGAGGTGGAAACCAAGCTGCACTTTTTAACTACCTGCCAACTGTATCAAGACATCAGAGACACATACTTCCCATAGATTAGAAAACACCCCAAAAGACTTTGAAAACATGTCTAATAACAAAAAACTTTCATAACTGCTGGATGAAGTACAGCAATGTACACATGTATGTGATAGGAAATGGACGTCCAGTGGAATACAAGCACTGTAAAGACTGTCAAAGACTGTGTATTCCTGCACTGTTTGCACCGTGCTGATCTCTGTACATAGACATACTGTACATACAAACAGAACAGATCCCTTTGGATACATTTGTAAATATATGACACATTAACTTTTACAAATGTATTTAAAGGAATCACATATTTATATCACATATTTATATTTATGTTATCTGTATATATATATATATATATATATATATATATATATATATATATATATATATATATATATATATTGTTTTTATTTCACACTTGCTTTGGCAATGTACATGTGTTTCCCATGCCAATAAACCCCCTATGAATGTAATTGAAATTGAGAGAGAGAGAGAGAGAGAGAGAGAGAGAGAGAGATGTAGACCTGTATGTGCTCTCTCCTAGGGACGAGAGGTAGTCCATGAAGATCTCTTCTGACACCTCGGTCTCCCCAAGTTCCACCACTGTATCTGGAGGCCCCAGCACGGTACCGCCCTGACACACACACACACACACACACACAGACATGCTCGCACACAGTCAAATTGACACTTATCATTTGAATACTGCATTGGAACATTGTTTGTTATTGTTATCGTAGGCCTACATTATTAAGCCAAGCAAACGTTTTGTACTTTATTCAGAATTAAATTAAACCAATTGACATTAATAACAAATTTGACTCCTGAGAAAGTAGGCTATTCAACTTCCTGTGTGTTCAGCAGTGTGTTAACTAGGCCTACTGATAGAATTGTCCACCACTTAAACTGTGAGAAAGTCTTACCGGTGAACAGCTCGAGATGCCCACCCCTCCGAAGAAGAACTCGTCTTCATAAACTACTATAGCTGTGTGCCTGCAAACACAACACAACTGTAGGCTTTTGTATAATGCAAAACAAGGCAAAAAATGCAATGTGTTGCAAGTTCATTCAGCAGCACATTTGAATCTGGGCAAGTTATGGAATTACTTTGATTTTAAATAGATTTAGACCTATACACATTAACATGTTTTCATGGCTTCGAATACATACCAAATGCCGTCCAGTTGTTTCCCTGTAAAGACAAAGATGCGCGTTATAAGCTCTTGTTTTGTTTAATGGCATCCGTGTTTAGTTCTAGTCTTATTGGACCACCATGGCCACAAATGTAATACCCGGTAATAACTGTGTGTTTTCTGCAGCTTCCAAAAATATATCGACTAGTTTGTAAATTCATCCAAACGTCTGCAGCTGCACCACATTTTGTCTGCACACACCGTGTCGGAGCATCACCATCATCTTCATAACCATCCTTCAGTCTCGTCCTATAATGTCTCGAAGGCCATAGGCCTGGGATCTAAATATGTCACTTACCGAGCATGATAGGGCTGAGATTGCGTGCCATTCCTCTTGACAAGTCATAAATGTACAGCTGTACACTGTATCTCGTAGCATTTTTGTCCATAGTGGAATTTATGTTTTTTCTTTCAGCTGGAACAGTTGCTACCGACAGCTGATGCTCCTGCAGCGGCTGCTTGTCACCGCAAAATGTCCAAAACCAAAACCCCTGCCCACGACAGCCAGCAATGATAATTGTTCACCAATTGTTGAGTAATGAGTGGATATACCATTAACATCCTAGTCATACATATTAATGCAGTGTAAGGGCCGTCCAATGGCTAAAGGAGTGGTATTACTATACTATTAGGAACAGCTACATTGCACAACGAAGTTGTCGCCCTCCAGTGGAAATTACAGTGAAAGAAACAATCTCATTGGATGCAAATTGTTGATTAGATGATTAGATGTTTTAACCGACACATTGAATTAGCCTTGTATTGGGTGGTTTGGTGATGTTAATAATTAGCCTACTTGACATCATTCAAAGACTTACGATCGTGCTTTTATTATAGACGTATAAAGCAGCGACTTCACACTCCAAATCGTTGCACATCGTTGCACTGCAAACTAGACAGTCTAGATAGGCCTATGCTTTTCTGTCATTCATAGTAGCCTAGTACCTAATTCACATTTGGAAAAAGCAATATTTTCTTGTGGAATTGGTTAAATCCACAGGGTTTAAAGTTTGAGTAGTTTGAACTTCAGTTCACACTCCAGACCAGTGTGTGGCGGTGATGCAACGGAACCGTTATATAGGCTATATGAAGAATAAGACGAATATTTAATTAATAAATATATCAATTTATTTATTTATTTATTTTTATAACGCAAGATATGCAAACGCAAGATATGCAAACCAAACCAGTACATTTAAGACAAAAAATGAAGAAATTAGACAGGGCATCCTAAATTGCCTTCGGGATTAATAAAGTATCTATCTATCTATCTATCTATCTATCTATCTATCTATCTATCTATCTATCTATCTATCTATGGCAAAAAACAAACAAAAAAAGAATAAATAGGCTAAATGGATGACTTTGACGCAAGGATATAAGAATTGCTCATACAAAAAAATTATTACAGACATTGTTGTTATTGCTGCTGCTATGTGTGTTGAGGAAGAAGAAAATGAACACAGATATTATGTAGTAGGCCTGTATGTTATAGTATACAGTCATTTATAGTCATTTAACGCAGGCATGGATTTTGAATAAATCAATTTTCAATTTGTAATACAACAAAAACAAAACATCTGGGGTCCGAGATTAGCGCAGGCGCAGTGTTGGCTGGCGACGTCAGCCCATCCCACCAGCGGCAAACCAAAATAGACTAGAGACAGTACGACACAGACTAGCTAACCGACACACCAGAAATGGCTGCCACCGGAGTTCTCCCCTTTATAAGGGGAGTGGACCTCAGTGGAAACGACTTCAAAGTAAGCAGCATGGGCTTGATTTAACATCAATAACAACGAATATATCTAATGTGTTAGTTTAGTAGCCAAGTCTGCCAAGTAGCGCAGTACACCGACGCTAGCCCATGCTAAGAGTTTAGCTCACTAGCTTTGGGCGTTAGCCAGTTGTCATACATGACATGACATGGCTAGACTGGACTGGCTCTCATGTTGACGTAATAGACAACTTTTAAAACCCCAAATCTAACGTTCAAACTCACGACTAACATTTGACAAAGTCTCTCCTTATTAGCTCTCTATTATGTAGTTTTTGACGTACGTGGACGAAGCTCTAATAAGTTTCATCCATGTTTATGTCGATGGCTAAGTTGATATGAGACCTTGGCCAGACAAGTAGTCTTGTTCCAGTCATAATCAGACCATTAGGTTATTACAGCTGTTTTGGGGAAAACGTTTGGCTAGTATGTTGGCCTACTTTTAGCAGCCAGCCTTGGTGATAAAAAAGCAGGTTGCCTGGCAGTAATGACAGCTGGCATGGACTTAGGAGGAATTCAGCCCAATAGCATAAGTAGTTGTCCCTTAGTAGTTACTACCAACGAGGGGAGTTGTGTGTGTGTATATATATATATATATATATATATATATATATATATATATATATATAATTAATTTTAATAGTTTAATTTAAAAGTTGGAACTCCTTTATTTCTTCCTACAGGGCGGTTATTTCCCGGAACATGTCAAGTCTATGACCAGCCTACGATGGCTGAAGCTGAATCGCACTGGACTGTGCTATCTCCCGGAGGAGCTGGCCTCTCTGCAGAAGCTGGTGAGTGGGTCAATACCGCTAATACAGCCGTTAGCCAGGCACCAGCAGCAGCATCTCATTCTCCACACCAGCGGACCTGTATTCATAGCAGTAGATGCGGCTAGTTGTAGTTGCGTTTGTGTTGACTCTTTGATTAATTTTGTTTACCCTTGGTGGAAGGAATGTTATGCGACATGGCATGTTAACATAAAGTCTTCCTGCTGGTGGAGATACACTAGGGAATTAGGAAATAGAGCTGATATATCTGTCTCTCTGGCCCTCTCCCAGTCTCTTCCATATGTCTCACTCACTCACTCTCAGCTCAGAAATAATTCATTCATTATTAAACATTCTCATTTGGTGCAATGTATGATGATTGTAACAGAATACGTAATGGAAATCACATGGAAACTAGCTTTAAGTAAAGATGAGTAAAGGGTTTCAGGATCTGTGATGTTAATCAAATGTTAACATGTTGCTGTAACTATCTATTGGTGTGTTAGAAAGTATTGGAGTCTTCTTGGAGGTGAATATTGGCAACAGAATTACAAGCACATGTGTCATTACTTGTCAAACCCAAAGTAATGTGCTTATTGCAATTTCCAACTGTATAAAAGAGTCTGCTAAATTGTATGGTGTGTGTTTGTCAATTTAGATGGTATTTTATACCTTTACAGTATGTTATGCTATTGAGACATATTAAGCCGTTCAACTGTACCAATCCACAACCATAGGGAATGATCCCTGTTAGAGATACAGCGGGTCACTTGGTTTGGGGTCTTGTTGAGGGTTTCACACATTCCTGTTATTATCAGCACAACACACACACACACACACACAATCCAAAGGCCGTGGCAACAATGATTAATCCTATACTTTACTGACAGTAAATACGATTAGCCTTGCTCACTTATCTAAGATATGCATTTACTTACCTGATGTAGACAATAGTACCTTCTTGAGTGCTTACTTAATTCTCACCGTGAAATTGGTAACAGGACATAAAAGCCATGTCCACAGTAGGGGTGTGTATTGGCAAGAATCTGGCAATACGATACGTATCACGATACAGGGGCAACGATACGATATATTGCGATACTGTAGGAACAACGATATAAACTTCTTTTAAAGAATTTAATTGTAGGAAAACTGTCATAGCATAGTAAACACACAATGCTGTTGCATGCTTAACATCAGCTTGCTGAATTCAAACAGGGATCTATATTTGTATTTGACAAGAGAAGAAATACAAGCATTTGCAGGATTTTTTGGATAAACAAATGAAAAAACTAAGTTAACAGATTTCTTGACTCTGTTAAAAGGTTATCCCTTAAGTTAACTGTAATATACTGTATAAGCAGGTTCAAATTTCTGAAGTTGAAAAAAAAAGCAAAGTCACTGCAACATCCGGTCTTTATGTGCAGGCTGAAGAAATTAATATCTGCTCAAATACTTGCAAATATATGCAGTCCCTGCACAATCTAACATAACAATACTTTTTCTGCAATATCAACAGTTATTAGCTTAACATGAAGAAAAACTATGTAAACAAACAATGTTACATTAAGGCTGTAGATATTTTAAGACATCTAGTGCTTAGAGGTTCACAACGGAGGTTCAAAGTAGGCCTACTTGGTGGTCTCTATACCTTCAAACGTCATAACAACACTTTTTCTGGCTGTTACCACAAATAAATTATATATATATAAAATAGTTCGTTGAGCAGGATCCACTCGTTTCACGTTAGCCTGTAATGCTACGTTGTCATGGTGATCGCCACATGTGCTCGCAAATTTGTAGTATTGCCCGAGTACTTGATTCTGGCGTTGCAGAGTTTACAGACCGCATGGCTCTTGTCTAACTCGTAACTGCCTTCAGCTTTAAAAGCTGCTGGAGCCGTCTGTATCCTCACGTCCTCAGTCATCGGCGCACTGCATGCAAGTTGCCACAGACTGGTGCACTCGCGGGATTTCATTGTTCCTTTGGCGCGGAGGACGTAATATAAATAATCGATACAGTGCTTTTGAATATCGATACGGTATTGTGAAAAAAAATATCGCGATATTTAAGTGTATCGATATTTTCTTACACCCCTAGTCCACAGTCACACTAGGCTGGCTAAATGTAAAAGTGCTGTTTTCTTGTCAGCAGTATTTCTGGTTTCTGTTCATGCCCTCTCTCATGAGCATGCCCAGACCACGTTAGCCGGCCGCCTATCTGGATCTTGGTCAGAATCAGAAGTCAGAATCATAAATCAGCATTTTCAACATCCTCTATCTTTAATGTTTTCCCTGTCTTCACCACAAATCAGCTTTTGGTGGAGGAAACTGCTTTTTTAATGTGAACGGAGGTCCAAAACCAAGGGAAAAAAAGATTTTTGAATGTATCCAAATTAGTGTGGACATTGCCTTTAGTGTTTTACACCATAGGGGTTAATCCATCAATCATACCTTGTAAAACCATGGAGGGTATGGAGATGTGGTGGTTTGTTTCTTTGCATTTACCTGTACCTGTTCCTCTCGTCTCTCTACAGGAACATCTGTCTGTGAGCCACAACAGCCTGACAACCTTACATGGAGAACTCTCCAGCCTGCCCAATTTGCGGGTAAACCATGGGCGCACACAAAAAACCATGCCAACATTGTCTACATGGGATATAACTTTTAAATTAAGCTTAACCAACTTTATTATAAGGGGCCCCATGCTGATGGCTATATATTACTAATATATTAATTAAGCTTAACCAACTTTATTGTAAGGGTCCTATGAGGAGTGGTTCATATTGGGATAGGCAGAAGCACAGTTTAATAACAATTAGTTAAATAATAATGTCATTAACTTTTATATTAACATATAGTTTGTAAATAAACATTTAACATTTAAATGATGTAAGAAATAACTGTTAATTAGTGCCAAAAAGACATTTAGTTAACTATTAAGAAATATTAATACAATATTAGTTAATAGAGTGTTTTCTATTTGTTAAAACATTAACATACAGATTTTATGCAAACAACTAATATTTAATTAATGATGAAAAAACTATTAACTTGTGCCAAATAGACATTTTAGTAACAATTAACAAATGTGAACAAAGGGTTAGGTAATGACTAGTTTGCTATTTATTATGGCACCTTATTATAAAGTGTTACCATATATATATATGTATATATATATATATATATATATAGTCACTATTATTATGATTTTTAATTTATTTTTTGTTGTAATTTTCCTTAAACCAACAGCATTTCTTGGAACAAATTATTGAAGCCATGTTTAACTAATTGACTGATCTACTGCATTTTAAGAAGGGTGCTATGGTGTTCTCTGTGTGCAGGCGGTGGTCGCCAGAGCCAACAACTTGAAGAACTCTGGGGTTCCTGATGACATATTCCAGCTCGATGACCTATCAGTGCTGGTACGCTAAATGCTATTGGCAATCTCTCTAGCTTCTGTTGCTAGCTGTTGCTAGCTCTCTTGACTGTCTCTGGCTTCTGTTAGCTGTTGCTTGATTTTGATTATGTGCATTATAATAACCAAATAAAACGGCATATACACTCACCGGCCACTTTATTAGGTACACCTTGCTAGTACCGGGTTGGACCCCCTTTTGCCTTCAGAACTGCCTTAATCCTTCGTGGCACAGATTCAACAAGGTACTGGAAACATTCCTCAGAGAGTTTGGTCCATATTGACATGATAGCATCACGCAGTTGCTGCAGATTTGTCGGCTGCACATCCATGATGCGAATCTCCCGTTCCACCACATCCCAAAGGTGCTCTATTGGATTGAGATCTGGTGACTGTGGAGGCCATTTGAGTACAGTGAACTCATTGTCATGTTCAAGAAACCAGTCTGAGATGATTCGCGCTTTATGACATGGCGCGTTATCCTGCTGGAAGTAGCCATCAGAAGATGGGTACACTGTGGTCATAAAGGGATGGACATGGTCAGCAACAATACTCAGGTAGTCTGTGGCTTTGACACGATGCTCAATTGGTACTAATAAGCCCAAAGTGTGCCAGGAAAATATCCCCCACACCATTACACCACCACCACCAGCCTGAACCGTTGATACAAGGCAGGATGGATCCATGCTTCCATGTTGTTGACGCCAAATTCTGACCCTACCATCCGAATGTCGCAGCAGAAATCGAGACTCATCAGACCAGGCAACGTTTTTCCAATCTTCGATTGTCCAATTTTGGTGAGCCTGTGCGAATTGTAGCCTCAGTTTCCTGTTCTTAGCTGACAGGAGTGGCACCCGGTGTGGTCTTCTGCTGCTGTAGCCCATCCGCCTCAAGGTTCGACGTGTTGTGCGTTCAGAGATGCTCTTCTGCATACCTCTGTTGTAACGAGTGGTTATTTGAGTTACAGTTGCCTTTCTATCAGCTCGAACCAGTCTGGCCATTCTCCTCTGACCTCTAGCATCAACAAGGCATTTGCGCCCACAGAACTGCCGCTCACTGGATATTTTCTCTTTTTCGGACCATTCTCTGTAAACCCTAGAGATGGTTGTGCGTGAAAATCCTAGTAGATCAGCAGTCTCTGAAATACTCAGACCAGCCCGTCTGGCACCAACAACCATGCCACGTTCAAAGTCACTTAAATCACCTTTCTTCCCCATTCTGATGCTCGGTTTGAACTGCAGCAGATCGTCCTGACCATGTCTACATGCCTAAATGCATTGAGTTGCTGCCATGTGATTGGCTGATTAGAAATTTGCGTTAACGAGCAGTTGGACAGGTGTACCTAATAAAGTGGCCGGTGAGTGTATATACTATAGGCGAGATTTGAGAGTTGGGAAGAGAGAGCAGAGGATGGCAAGATTTTGAAAATAAACCCAACAAAACGTTCCCTCTCGCCGTAAGTTTCTCTGCCATTGAGACATTTTGCATTCACGTACCTGTGGTGGAGCCACCAATCAGAGAAGAGATGCCCTGATTGTTCAGAAATTAGGTGGGAGTGGTCTGAAAGCAAAATTGTCTCATACAGCACAGTCAACTAGAAACAGATATTCTCACATTTCACTCACTATGGCACTTGACTCGTACTGACTCGACTCGACTTGCTTGGACTGGATTTCCATTAGCAAAAATTGTGGGTGCGAATTATGTATTCGGGCCAGCCCTAGTGCAAAGCGAATGTGTGGTTGAGCGAGTGAGTGAGAGAGAGCGAGTGGCAGAGAATGACAGTGAAAGCAAGTTGAGCAGCGATAGTAGTTACCTGGATCTAACTCCAGTTCTATCTAGTACGTGCGTAGCAGTGAAGTTGACAGTTTAGCAGTAAATGTACAGTGTAGGTTACTGTTTGTCAGTGAAACTATAACCCCGATTGTCACCCCTCCATTGTTCCTGTGTGTTTGTGTCATGTTGATGTCACGGCAGTTTCACGCGGCGTCGCTTTGAATCCTGCCTACACTGAGAGGTGTAGGCAGCAGTGGCGGCTCCTCCATTGAGGAAAGGGAGGAAGATCCTCCTCAACATTGTTGAGAATAAAAAATGTAGATTGCCCAGACTATTGTAATGAATTAATGCCCTTAAATATGACTACTTTATTGCCTTTGAATATACAGTATAATGTTTGTTTCCCTGGTAAAGGGACATTAGCGCCCCCTATCGCCTATTGACAAGTACTTCAGGGAGGAACGTCCTCCCTCCGTCCACATACACAACCATTGATTTTTCCGAATGTACTGGCGGCCGGTGGATAACATGGGTTTCAATGGGGGAGAGGAGGAAAGTCCTCATCTGAGGGGGCGGGACCTTAAGGTCTCTGATTCGCTAAAACATCTGTCCGTCTGCGTTATGAACCAATCAGCAGGATCCCTGGCTAACGCTGACGATAACAAACCCGGTCTGTGAAATATGCGATAGCAAGATCCTAAATGCACAACGGAAACATTGGAAACGGAGGACATTGTTAACGTTTTATTACAAAAAGTAAGTTAAGTCCCTCAATCTGAATAGTTAGGCTTATGGTGCGTTCCATTTGTCTCGTAATCGCGACTTGCAGCTCGGGTGTGACGTCACATCCGTCTCACTCGCAGGTCGAGTCGGGTGAACAAATGGAATGCACCACTACAGCCCATGTAAATAGTTTAGAAATAATGTTCTTGTTGTTCTTTTACTAGTTTGTTACTCTGACCGCTCTGTTTGATATTGTGGAAAGGGTGTTAGTGAATGATTCAGAGCAGGATGCATTTTAAATGGCATCACTTTGGTTCTTGAGTCTTTTCTTAAAACTATTGTAACTGAAAATAAACATAGCTAAATAACAACCAATAACTTCAGTAAGTGAGGGAAAAAATAGGCCCAATGATAGGCCCAGATTTATTTATTTACTTTTACAAATCAAGAGTAGGTCTGATTTGAATAATGTGCTTTGCATCCTTTCCTTCTGCCCTTGTAGTCCATTTCAAAGACATGCTGCCCACCAGCTTTCAAATTACAGTGATGCCACTGGTGGCTTTGTATCAATTGTATTCACATAACTATCCCTCCCTGCTATTTTGTAGTTCACCAAAACTAACCCTGATAACCTGAAACAACTGAGTCTCACATTCTGATGCCACCAGACACCAACAGTGCAGACCAATGGCAACCAAGCGCACAGTCCTTCCTCCCTCACTTTAAAAACCACCAGCCGCCACTGGTAGGCAGTACTATCTGCAGTGGAAAACAAAGTACATGGTAACAAAAGCGTGTTGAGTCGAGCCGAGCCGATACCATGCAGTGGAAAAGCACCATAATACCTGACGGATGGCTATGCAATATTTAACAAATTACACTCAAATGATAGCTCTTGGATCATATAGGCAGGCTATAGATCTTGCCTACAGCACCTTTTAATAGACCTTCATCAATTGCATTAGGCTTACATCAATTACATTACATTAAAGGTGCGCTATGCAACTCGGTTATTCCTCCGCTGTTTCTGGGTTTTCGCCGGAAAGGGCTCGCATTTCTCACTATAGAGCTCCCCCTGCACTTCGATAAATAAATAGTAATACACAACGAGAACCTGGATTCGGACCGCAAACAAACATGTGTGGTAGCAAGTCACTGCTAGGATAAACCCTCACTAGCTAGCAAGCTAGCCATGAAGCAACCAAGCTAAACACATACAGGGCTCACAATAAAACGGTCGAGCAAAACACATTGTTCAACAGACTCTCAAACCACATTACAAAAACGAAGTTCACCCAAGGGTAGGCTACTTACAATTTCAGCAGCAAGACAGCCAAGTCGGCGTCCGTTTTGCATTCTTCCGAGTCTCTCAGTTGACGCCATTCCGCATAAGCTCGCCCTATGTTCACTCGTGTCTGGTTTCTTTGTTTATCATAATCCTTTCTCTTATTCTTCGATTCCTCCGACCTTCCCCTCTTGGGTCTTGATGGATCCATAGTGGATTTGTCGATTGATCCAGAATTGCCTTGCAACTGACTCTTTATATTCAGCCGGACCCATGTTTGGCACCCCCGCCCAGGTCTACCGTAAAGCAGTGAAACTACAATCTGACTACATTTTCGAGGCGCGATTGGATACTTCCGCTGAGTCACATCCGTAAGTGGCCGGGACGGCCACATGAAGTTGCATGTTCTGTTTTTCCGCGGGGAACCAACAGGGGGAGATGAAACACCCACCAAACAACCCAGAAAGTGTTGTAGAACAATCAGAACGACTCTCAACCTGCATGGTTAAGGTTATTTTTGATAAACGAGTTGCATAGTGCTTCTTTAACCATGGGTAAGAGAATCTAATAATTATTCAGATAGCTAAAGCTTCACAAGGAAATGCATAGCATGTTGGATTTAATGAATGATCTAGAACTTAGTACTTTGATTGGTGAATGGTGGAATAGTCAATCTGCAGACTGCGTTAAATCGGGTCAGTTTCCAGCAGTTAGTCGGCTGTCCTTACCTACTTAGGGGAGGCTCACATTCACCCAGTTTGAAAACCCCTGGTTTAGAACAAATGCTGAACCGTTCATTCTATTTCATTCCTACTGATCTCTCATTCTATTTCATTCCTACAGCCATCCAGTGCTTTAGCACTGGATGGCTAATACCAACGAAGTCACAAGGAATTCTGCACCCACCTCATTGAGAGCAGGCTGCCGACCTAGGCAGGACAGCTGCCGCCACAGCGTGGGGGGGCAGCGACATTGACCCTGTAGAACCTGGCAAAGCTGCATGGCGAAGCCCAGGTTGCCACCACACATATGTCCCCTAGGGGTACACCCCTCAATGCCGCCCAGGATGCGGAGACACTCCTGGTGGAATGGCTTTTATCATTAAAGGGCACGGGCAGGCCCTTGGCCTTGTATGCTTCAGAGATGGCTTCCACAATCCAGTTGGACAGCCTCTATTTAGACAAGGCATGGCCCCTCCCCTGTCCGCTGTAACAGACAGACTATCAGACTGGCGAAAGCCAGACATTGCTTCCATATACCGTCTGAGTGCCCGCACTGGGCAGAGTAGTACTGCCCTTTCATCCCCATCGCCCGGCAGGCATGTAGGATCATATGCCGCCAACGTGATGCACTGATTGGCATGAGAGGCAGACATCGTCTTGGGTAAAAATGAGGGGTTCGGCCACAGGGTCACCCCTGAACCATCAGTGTTCCAGCTCATACAAGCCTGGCTCACGGACAGGGCATGGAGCTCCCCCACCACCTTTGCTGACGTAATAGCTAGCAGGAAGGCTGTCTTGCCAGACAGTCATTTGGATTCACATTGCCCCAAGGGATCAAAAGGCGGTTGACAAAGTTCCACAAGGGAACTCTCATTAATTGTGGGAGCATCTGCCGCTGAGCCCCCACAATGGGTGACAGGGCTGTGTGGAAATGGGTGACAGGGCTGTGTGACCCCACAGTCTGGTTCCCCACCCTAACGTGCTGAGCTGAAATAGCAGCCACGTAGACCCTCAGGGTAGAGACTGCCAGCTTGGCGTCTAACCGGTCCTGTAGGAACCGCAATATAATGGGCATGAGTAGTGCTCGGGCACCTCACCTTGCATGCTGCACCAATTGGAATACAGTTTCCAGCTATTCAAATAGAGGGACCTGGTGGATGGTGCCCTCGAGTTTAAAATTGTCTGCCCAGTCATTTAAAAGTGGGTCTGGCCCTTCAGGGGTGAGACCCAGCTGGGTCATGTGGGAAAGGAGAGCTGCTGTATCGTGGACTGCAATCTCCCGGGTCCGAGCATAGACAAGCCAGTTGTCTGGAATCAAGCCAGTTGATTCGGAATCAAGCAGGAGAGCCTCCACCACAGCTAGCCTGGCTAACTTCGCAGCCCTTGGCATGAAACTGCAGTTCATGCATGCCCTGTCTGACAGCCCATCCCTCGGGGCCATACAGGCGTTACACAAATGGGACCCCAACATCTCCAGACACGGAACGATAGACCCTCCAGTTTCTAGAAACCTGTACCAAGCCCACCATTCTATTTGTCTATGGCCGCAATAATATCTCGGCTCTATGCCGAGCCGGCTACTCTACGGTCTCTGAGCAGGGAACTCTTATACCGAAACCAGCTGTTTCTCAGGTCTGCAGAGAAAACCTCTACCAAGCCCACTGTATTCGGCCTGTGGGCGCAATAATACCTTGTTTCTACACCAAGCCGACTGCTCTACAGCCCACGAGCGGGGAACACTGGAGCGGGGAAGCCGGCTGTTTCTCATAATAAATTTCGCATAAATGCCCCCGTCATCCTGACCCCCTCACCCTTCGGCCCTTCAGAATCTCCTCACTCAGATTCTGAGAACAGTCATCCGGAATTCATAGAACTGTAGTTACATGCATAACTCTCATTCTATTTCATGTCTACTAACTGCCAGAGGCAGTGCTTTAGCACTGGATGGCTAATACCAATGAAGTCACAAGGAATCCTGTACCCACCTCATTGAGAGCAGTGAGCAGAGAAACACTCTACCAAAGCCCACCATTCTACTCTATGGGCGTAAATAATATAATACCTGAGTGTCGCAACCAACCCCGATTGTCTAAGAAATAAGCCACAGGTGTGCTACCTACCTGAGTCAGGGCTAGCCCAATGCTAGTGCCAACCAGCACTGCAACCGTCAGCCTGGTGTTCAACCGAGAGCCGCCAATGAGAGCCGCCAATGAGAGCCGCCATGGCAAATAATAATAAATTGCAACTGTTTTGGCAATGTCGCAGCCTTTGGAGGACAAATGATTCGAAGCCCCAACTTTCTGGTTGCGAGGCTTCTAGCGCGAAGAGCCACCAATTAATCAAACTATTTGTTTTCAAATTGTTTGTTTTACGTTCCAACCTGCAACCGCGAAATTCTGCGAGAAGAAGAGAGAAGGGACAAACCAGGATGACGGGGGTATTTATGCTATTGGGCAGATATTGGCCTACTTCATCCATGGTCACAACGTGACTACGTTGGTATACACACTCGACCTGTGCGTGCGCAAGAGGGATACATCCAGTGCTAAAGCACTGCCTCTGGCAGTCAGTAGGAATGAAATGGAACACTTCTACATTCTCTTCATCAATGGGGGTTTGTCATGATTGGATATGAATACCGTGCGGAATCAGACGGAACAGAGCTCCACAGAGACTGGCCACTGTTTGATTTCATAGATGTATTAGGCCTATAGTAATTATGGTGTATTATATTACCCCATATATGAGGCTAATAGAAGCCTATATTTCAAATGGAATGCCGATGCTGACATGTCGTAGTCATATTGTGAAAAGTGAAAGAGGTGCTGCGCCTCGCCTATGGGTAGGGTTGGGTCGGTGTAAATAAATTCACACCGGTTCGATATTAAGCCAAACACCGGACCGAACCAGTATATCAAATTTTACCACTAGGTGCCGCTCCAGAGTTGGTGGCAGTAATGCAATTACACTGTGTATAGCGATCCACAATCAACAACTCAGTGACACATCGTGTTTTTATTTCTCACAACAACCATGCAACTTCTAAAGTTTAAACATCAAAATAATAAATAAAATTAGACTTCAGCCGGGTGCAACTTGAGAAACTTGCAGTGTTGCAGTACACGTTGCCTCATCTATGTTTTTCAGCATACCTCTTTCGTCAGCTTCAAATCCAAAATGTTGCCTTATTGGCGCAGTTTTAGGTTTCTTTGAGACTAACTCTGCCATGTCTTGTCTCGTCAACAAACACAACGTGCCCCCCCCCCCCCCCCCCCCCCCCCACCTCTACTGAAATTTGATCTCCTTCATGTTGCTGGCTGGGCACTACTTGCTCATGGTCTGGATCTAGGCTACTTTTTTATTTGCCAGAGCATCTCATAATGACAAATGCCGGTTTAGTCGGTTTGCATAAAATCAAACCGGTTTAGACTTGTACCCCCAGACCCAGGCAAAACCAGAAATTAACCCAACCTGAGCTGTGAGGAACCCTGCTGTGTGTACACATCTGTCACAACCTGTCTGTGCTGCTGGTACACTAGCGTCCCTGTTTCCAGATTATCTTAGCTGTGTCTTGCTTCTAGTCGCCCTCTGACTGTCATACCCTATGTACTCTGTTATTACTGTTGGTTAGATGTTTCCATGGTGGTGATCTGCAGAGATACTCATTGATATTGGTTGATTGGTAGACATTTGTCAACACCACACCTTGCTTGTTCTCTGTTCCATTCCAAAGAACGTCTGGGGATACTAGTATCATGCCTTTTGCCCATGACTTGGTGAGACGGCTTTAGACTAGTTAGCAGCTTGCATAAGTAGCACACGGTTGCCATGCCAATGTGTACGTCATAAAGATGCCACGTTCACACTTTAAACCATGGTGGTGTCAAGTTTAGCATCCCAGGTTGTATTTAGAGAGCATTGGGAGGACAGAGCAGGACCAGCTTTCTGCCATGTAAAAATGTGAAAGTGATATTTCAAGACCTAAACATGAGGTCTGAATCACGGGTTTTCCTCAAGTGTTCTAGTGTAGTTTTAAGAGCATGATAGTACACTTTGTATGTCTGTTATTGCTTGGCTACAGAATAGCAAAAAAACAAATACTAACAGACTCTTTAGTAACATAAAGAAAACCCTTCCTTCCATTAGACTGTTAATGGCAGCTGTTTCCTGTTTTATTGAGAGGAAGGGCAGTTGTAGTGACTTGACATAATAGCTACTTCGCCAGCCTGTAAAAAAAAAAAGGTTTGGGTTGTTTTTGAGAAAAAAATAATTTTAAGTCGCTTTGGGCAAAACTTTCAGCTAAATGACTGAAGTCTTAAACCTTTTAGTTTTATTTTGAGAAACATATTGCACCACACCAACCGCTTGCGTCAACAGCAACACTTGAACATGAAAGTTTACATTCAACTTGAAAGCCATGCTATGGTATGGTCTTGATATTGGCTCCTGTCACTAACCTCCGTCCCCCTACCCTTTCGCCCCCTCTCCACTCCCACTCTCACCAGGACCTGAGCTACAATCAGCTGTCGGAGGTGCCCCGGGACCTGGAGAATAGCAGGAACATGCTAGTCCTCAACCTGAGCCACAACGCCATGGAGGCTATCCCCAATCAGCTGTTCATCAACCTGACCGACCTGCTATACCTGGACCTGGGGAACAACAAGCTGGACAGCCTGCCACCGCAGATGAGGCGTCTGGTCCATCTGCAGACACTAGTCCTCAACAACAACCCGCTCATGCACGCCCAGTTACGGTAACCATGCCAACGAACACTGTCCGACTATGATCGAGTAGAATTGGTTTTCATTTTGCTGGCTTTATGGTAATTCTGTTTTGAGGATGGACTAACATTTTGGCATTAAAGACATCTCTCATTCATGATTCTGATCCGGATTAATCATTGAACCTATCAGACCTGGGCTTCAGCACACCATGTGGGGTTGCTCATTGCTGCAGATGTGTAGATGTCTGACTTAGACGGCAATCGCAGCGAGGCGTGTCGCTCCAGGCACAGCTGCTTCGAAAACACCTTGGCAAAGTGCGTCGGGCAAAACAGTGTGGTGCACCTGTGGGGCAACCGTGCGATCAAATGTGATTAACGGAAAAATGTTTTGGGCTCATGACATACTGAAGAAAAGTAAACGGTATAGTGAATACCACCATCTCTTCCCTAAGTTGTGTCAAGATTCAAGATTTAGTTTATTGTCATTCTCTTGTGGACTTTCATGCATAAAAATACAAAATGCTGTTCCTCCCAGCCTACAGCAGTGCAACAACAAAGAATACTATATATATATATATATATATATATATATATATATATATATATATGCTTGATTTGATTGGCTGCTTGGGCCAAGTGTGACATTGATGAGTGGTGCGACTCCAAGCCTTGCACTGAAAAGTTGAGAATATTGTAACTTTTATACGCATCTAAAACCGATAGAAAAACACGTTGTGCGGCGCAAGATAGAGCCTACCATAGGAAAACAATGGTTTTGCTGGCAACTCATTTCTAGTGAGACGTCTTGGTGTGATCACCGTAAACTTTTTTTAATTCTATTAATATTAATATAAAATATAAGAGTGTGTGTGTGTGTGTGTGTGTGTGTGTGTGTGTGTGTGTGTGTGTGAGCAGCCAGCTGCCTGCCATGGTGGCTCTACAGACCCTCCACCTGCGCAACACCCAGAGAACCCAGAGCAACATGCCCACCAGTCTGGAGGGCCTCACACACCTAGCAGGTACACACACGCACTCAAATGTTGTTTTTATTAGCAAGTGAAACTTTGTGTTGTAAATGACATATCCATGTTAGATAGAGACCTTGCATAGTTGCCAATATTAGGACAATACATTAGAAAAGATGGTAATGGTCATAGAAAGTCGCTTTCTCTCTCTCTCTCTCTCTCTCTCTCTCTCTCTCTCTCTCTCTCTCTCTCTCTCAGAAATTGACTTAATTTAGCCTCATGTGCCAGGACAAGCTGTACACAGACTTTCCCATGTAGATGTCCTTATGAGTGTTATGGATTCCAACAGCACCTATTTTACAAGCACTTTGTCTCTCTCTTGCTCTCATATATATTTATCTCTCTCTCTCATATTTATTTTTTTCTCTCTCTCTCTCTCTCATATATTTATCTCTCTCTGGTGCGTTCTACCAGACGTGGATCTGTCCTGCAACGACCTGAGTCGCGTGCCCGAGTGTCTGTACACGCTGGGTAGCCTGAAGAGGCTCAACCTGAGCAGCAACCAGATCACGGAGCTGTCCCTCTGCATCGACCAGTGGACCCAGCTGGAGACCCTCAACCTCAGCCGCAACCAGCTCACCTCGCTGCCCGTAAGAACCAGGACCAGCTTGCCCCCCCCCCCCCCATCAAATCAAATCACAAAAGGATATACTTAAAATTAAATCAAAATTGCCGTGGCAGGCTTGTGACCAAATTGACGAACAGCCCACACATCGCAGTAACTATATGGTACCCTGTCGAAATCGCTGTGTTAAACAGCAGTTCGACAGCTAATGTGAACAAGCCTATTTTTATTTTGTTTAAGTATATTGGGGCCTTAACCCCATTCTGTCCCCATAAAGCCCCCAATCATCGAATCCTGATCCTAGTCCTATATACAAAATTAATAAATATATGGCACTTTTTTATGACTCTTTTATCCAACTTGTCTTACATTATCGTGAGCGCATGCATGGGTGGCCCCAGTGGCAATCGAACCCCTGATGGAAAAAAACATCTTTAATTCATTCTTCGGGTTATTATGTCTTCCCTTCTTCAGTCGGCCGTCTGCAAGCTGTTCAAGCTGAAGAAGCTGTATGTGAACTCCAACAAGCTGGACTTTGATGGCGTTCCATCCGGAGTGGGGAAGCTGGTCAGTCTCACTGAGTTCATGGCTGCCAACAATAACCTGGAGCTCATACCAGAGGGGCTCTGCAGGTGGGCGTTGCACGCACACACACACACGCACGCACGTAGGCATGCACACACACACTCGCACTTCTTTTTTAACAAATATGGAAGATATTGAATTAAACATGAATTAATAATAGATATGGCAATCAATGTGCTTCCACCATACATTAAAAATAATTAAGAGTTAATTGGTTGATTGCTCGGTTACTCAAAGTATATTTTTTGAAGGGTAAAATTAGCCCGAACATAGTTTTCCGCAAAGGAGCAGACGTGCCCATCTCAAGTCTTAGCAATGCCTTCCGTGCATGTCATGACAACGCATGCTTGATGAGTGATGTATTTACTGTGTGGTGGTGTAGGTGTGGTAAGCTGAAGAAGCTGGTGCTCAACAAGAACCGACTGGTGACGTTACCTGAAGCCGTCCACTTCCTCACTGACCTGGAGGTACACCATCCTTCCTCCATCACCCCACACTCAAAGGCCCCTTTTATACACCCGCAATATTGCTGTAAAGAAGATCCGTCATTACATGCCCCCATGTGTGCTTTGACATTGCATGCCGGCGTTCCTGAATCAGAGGGGTGACGCATTCGCGCAAAGTTTCTTTGCATCATATACAACACGTTGATAGAGACAGACCACAAGGACTTGTGTTCTGGGCTAATGTCCTCAACAATTTTGATCAAGATCATCGGCGATTGAGTCAAAACGTAACACACCTGTCCCGCAATGCCGCAGACGTTGATTCGGCTGTTACTACTACACTGCCGGCATAAATACGAGGTGAAATAAAGGCACAACATTCCCACCTTGAACAGGCTATAAAAGAACAGGCTGGAAAAGTGCGGGCTGTGTAAAAGCGCGGCCTGTAAAAGAGAGGGCTGCGTAAAAGAATGGGCTGTGTAAAAGAGCGGGCTCTAAAAGAACAGGCTGTAAGTGGGGCTACAACCACAATCCATCCGACCAACCTCCACCCAACTATCACCCTCCTACACTTACTGCTTTTGCAATACTCACTATTTTCAATACTCGTACATTTACTGTTGACTTTTTATATATATATGGAAGTATAAACCTCTAAAGGCCTTGGAGTACAAATACAAAGCCTATGAGTACTATTTACAACATGGACTGGGATGTATGTTGCCCATGTTGTAAGTCAGTCATTGTTTACTATGTTAACACGCATTTATTACATGACTGCAGCAGTGCCGTTATCACACAGTAACAATAATCCCAATGACCACTTCCCTGTGAGTTGGGACTTTCCTAGGGTGGAAGCTTTTATCCAATGACACGCATTTATTACATGACTGCAGCAGTGCCGTTATCACACAGTAACAATAATCCCAATGACCACTTCCCTGTGAGTTGGGACTTTCCTAGGGTGGAAGCTTTTATCCAATGTCTGTTACATTTGAGCCTGGGTGGCCCCAGTGAGAATATTTCAGCGCAATTCCTTCCTTCCTCTCTTTCCTTCCATCCTTTTTTTCTTCTCTCTAACACATAGTGCATTTCTCTCTCTCTCTCTCTCTCTCTCTCTCTCTCTCTCTCTCTCTCTCTCTCTCTCTTAAAACACACTACTAATACTGTTCTTGCCTTCTACTTCTGTCACACACAAACATTAGAAAACACATATAAACATTAACTCTGTCTCTTTCTCTGAGGAAGACTTCATTAAGCAGAATCATGTGACTGTCACCCACAAGTGCCAGTACAAGCTGCTGTACACATTCCCATGTAGACATGTCGGATCCCAACACTCTGTCTCCTGTCAGATCCTGGACGTGCGGGAGAACCCTAACCTGGTCATGCCTCCTAAGCCCATGGACCGCACAGCAGAGTGGTACAACATTGACTTCTCCCTGCAGAACCAGCTCAGGCTGGCTGGAGCCTCACCTGCTACCATAGCAGCCGCCGGAGGAGGTGTGTGTATGCACATTTGTGTGTGTTTGTTTTCTTTCTTTCTTTCTTTCTTTCTTTCTTTCTTTCTTTACACATATAAACAATTTAAAAGAGGATACAATATATACATTTTAAATGAATGTGAAGGAGAATTGCCTAAAAACCCTCCAGGGTCTTGAAAAGTGGCATTCTCCAGGCAGCATATTACAGAAAATTATTACAGCAGTATAACATTTACAGTTTTTAATGTAATCTATAAGTTAGCTTAGCATAGTACTTGACGACAATGCATCCCATAACATCCATCCCTTGCACAAGTGTAATGAATCGGTCATAATCATAAGACACACACATACAACACACACACACAAGAACACTCATTCATAATACATGCAAGTATACACAAACACAGACAAATATTGATTAGACCCAGCTTATATAGGCAGCCCATATGGAAAATATTAGTTGGTTAGAAGAAGTGATTTCAGGGCTCTTTTACACTGAGATTGAGAAGTACGGGAATGGGGGGTCTACGGAGACGAGAGCTATGTGTAGAGTCACTTGATAAACACCAAGGACACCTCAATGAAGCAATAGAGGCTGAGAGGAATGTCTTTGGTGTACATTATTATTCTCAGAGCTCGTTTCTGAAGATGGTATATGGGCTCAAGCTTGGTCTGATGAGTACTAGCCCAAGCTATATTACAATAATTAATATACGGACAAACCATATAATAATATAACAGTGGCTACCTCAGTGCTGATCAAGTGACAGATTTTGCCTAGTATACCAATACTCTTGGCCATTTTTGTAGTTATGGCCATGATATGAGGTTTCCAAGATATGGATTCATCAAGCAGACGCCAAGCAATCGAGTGGAATGCACATTAGATATGGGGATGTTTTAGAGGAAGAAAAAAGTTAAAAATCCCTGATTTAAGACCAAAAAAGATGAAGCTTGTTTTCTTTTATGTTAAGTGATAATTTGTTAGACTTAAACCAAATAGACAGCTTACTAAGTTCTTCATTTACCACCTTAATGCTGGTGTCAGGATCTTTATGTGAATAGAAGATACTGGTGTCATCTGCAAATACAATTTAAGACAGCTTGTCTGAGACATCGGGGAGGTCATTGATATATATCAAAAATAACAAGGGCCCAAGAATTGAGCCTTGTGGTACACCACAGAGTATAGGAAGAAAATGAGAATTGGTTCCATTATAGGATACAAACTGCCGTCTATCTCTAAGGTAACTAGTGAACCAGAGCAGTGCATTGTTTTTTACTCCAAGGTGTGAAAGCTTCTGAAGAAGAATATGGTGATTGACAGTGTCAGATGCCTTTGATAAGTCTAAAAAAATACCTATGGTGTTTTCCTTTCTATCTCTAGCTTTGTATATTTCATTAATTAGATGTGCTAGTGCCGTATATGTTGAATGTCTCGTTCTAAACCCATACTGATGTGTGTATATAATATTGTATTGATTGATTGATTGATTGATTTCAGTTAAGTAATCCCCAGGAATTGTACTTATTACAATGTTCAATTAATCTTTGATAGACAAGCTTTTCAAGTATTTTTGACAGAGCAGGCAGGATGGAGATGGGTCTATAATGGTTGAAGACGGCTGGGTCATCATCTTTATAAATAGGAATAATCTTAGCTATTTTAAGTTCAAGAGGAACAATTCCCTTTTCCAATGAGAGATTGAAAATGTGAGATAGAGGTTTCACAATATACTCATGAATGGATATCAGTAGTTTACTATCAATGTTATCATAACCTGGAGAATAATCTTTTAGATTGGTTAAGATCTCCCGAACCTCATCTTCTGTAACCAATAAGAAATGGAAAGAACCAACTTCTGAAAAAAGCTATTAAAATTGTTGGCAATTAATTGTGGATTAGTGATAAGAACCCCATCCACCTTAAATTCATTAGGTAACTGCTTGTATTTTTTTTTTTGTTGAGGATACAATTAATTGTTCTCCAAAGTAGGCTCATGTCATTTTTGTGTTTAGATAATTCACGTTGTAGTAGTGTTTTTTTAGCTCCTCTGTTAATGTAGTTTAATTTATTTATAAAATTGTTAAATTGGGAAAGATATTTTTTGTACAGTCTATGTTTAGTATTCAAGGATTTCATGATGGTTGAAGTTATCCACAGTTTAGTCAGTTTATGATGAGTTTTGGGAGACACCAGTCCAAGGGGAAAGCACAGATTGTAGGCCTGGCAGATACATTCTGAAAACAAAGTAAAAGCCTTTTGTGAATCTGCAGACTGAAGGATATCTGTCCATGGATACTTTCTGAATACTAATCCAAACTTCGCTATATTTGCTTCATTAAAGGTTCTCTTATATTTAGGATACTGTGTAGATGTAGGCTTATCATGGTCCTTAAATGTTATTAGAAAGATCGGACAATGATCAGCAATATCCATACACAGAACTCCTGATTTAATGTTCTTACCCAACACATTTGTAAAGATATTGTCAATCAGGGAGGCAGAATTCTCTGTCACCCTGGTTGGCACTGCAATCATGTGATGAAAGTAATGAGAGTACATTGTGTCAATAAAGTCTGTAATTAACTTATTATTCTTGTAGCATACAATATTGATATTTAGGTCACCCATTAAATAGCAGTTTTTCCCTACTTTAGAAATAATATCAAGAACATTTGCTAAGTCAGTATTGAATACAGACGGACTAGAGCTATGTGGTCTATAGATACATGCAATAATGGTCTTGCGGGATTTAACAATCACAGCCTCAGCAGAAAGGGTGAAATACTTTTCAATATCATGTCTTTCTTTGTAGACCAGGCTAGGGTTGAGGTATAAGGAGACACCCCACCCTTTTGGTCTTCTCTGCATCTATATATGCTTATAGTTGTTGAATTCATACAGATCAGCATTGTCTTTAGTCAACCAAGTTTCAGTTGGCCCTATTACATTGAAAGAGAAATCGAGGTTGGTCAAACAAAGGCATAAAGTATCATAGTTTTTTGGCAGGCTGTGAACATTGATATGATTAAGGGAAAAGTCACTCATTATTTTTTGGAGGTCAACAGAAGATTTAAATTCGTTCTCACTGTAGTAATCAGATATTCCAAAAGAGACTTCTTTCCGTTGAGCAAAACAGTTTGTGTCAGGGTCATTTTTATATAAAACGTTTGATGTTGAAAAGTCCAGAGATTCACTGTCTAATTGTTGAAAAGTCTTGGGAAAGTAGTCTATCTAAGGTCCATTTGCTTGATTATATGGAGATGATGTCATAATAGTTTGGTAGAGAGAAAAAACATGTTAAAAAGTAGTCACCATAGTATTGGGGTCCTACTGACACAGATTCACTCATGCTGTGATGTTTCTGTCATATGCTGGGGCTTTCGTGGTTTAACTACCAATCTGTCGTAGTTAATGACAGCATAATTTCCTTGTTCCCTGGCCTGTTTGCTGGAATGAGGTCTACTCTCTATTTTCTTAGCAATTTAGAGAAGTCCTCATTTACATACATTGTAGTATTCTTGAGGTGAGCTCTCGCCTTGGCAATATGAGTTCTTTGTCTTTTTACCTGCCGTCACTACAATTGGTCTTGCTTTTCCAGAGTTCTGTTTCACATTTCCAGTGCGGTGTGCTCTTTCAATTTCAATAGACTTTGAATCAATTTTCAATTTGATCAAGAACTCTCTGACCTTCTGTTCAGTATCTGACCAAGACTCATAAGCATTGCCCTGTGTCGGACCGTCAATAATACATTGTTTTGTTGACTCTGATTTTCTAAATAATCAATTTTAGATATGATGTCTTTGCTTTCAGAGTTCACACACTGAGAGGACAGAGACTGCAGTTGTAATTCAGATGAATCAACTTTCTTCTCCATCTCTCTCAAGTCATCAATTTGGGCTTGAGAGAATTGAAGGCTGGATTTGACCTCCTGTACATCTTTCATAATTCCATCAATTCTAGTGGTTGTAGATTCCAGGATCATCTTGGTAAAGGACATGAAGTTTGCCTCTTGTCTGTTAAGCATTTCCACATAGAATAACTTCTGCTGTTCCATCATCTCTCTCATGGTCTCCATAGAGACATAGTCCTCATCATTAGTGATGTTTTTTTTATTGCTGCTATGAGACATGCTTACCCGCTGTTGAAGTTGCGATAGATGGATTTTCAACACTGTGTGTGTGTGTATTTGTGTACATGAATGCATTCGGTACTTTAATCATCTTGCTCTACCCCAGCTGCATCGTGTCATTGTTGATATGACATGAATCTTGGTGATTCTTAAATGAGGGGCAGGATTGTCTTGTATCTGAATTCACTGTAAGGCATTTTGGATATAAGCATCTACTAAATAACTAAATAGAATAGTTAATAGTAAGATTTTCTGAACGTATTAAGACACTTTTAGCAGAGAGTGAAATGGAGACCTCCTCCTTGGCCATCGTAACCACATTCTAAATAATATCTCTGAATTAAGGTACACAGTGTTTCCCCTGTAATTGTACAGGCAGCCTGGCAGCCTGCCAGGCCAACAAGATCCTGCCAGGCTAAGAAAATAATGGCAAATGTCCATTCTTTCGGAAATCAATAATCACTTACGTTTGGGAGCCTCTGTGCAGCACTGTTGCCTGAGAAACTCATGACGCGATGCAAGTGCCACTGCTGCGGAGCGAGAGCCTATCATAAACTGTGTTTCCAAGTACCTGGAACGTTTAGTCCGAGGAACTACTTTTCAAGGAACTAAAAGGTTCCTTCAGCCCATTGTTGTCTGCGTTTCCACCGCGGTCTAAAGACCCGCAAAGATTAGGCTTTATTGTAGTGCACAGCACCGCCACCGGAGGTCAGTCGACTGGAGGAACAGGCAGCTGAGCTGAGAAAGACGGTGACTGCGAGTTGTGGGGATAGCGAACGAGTAAAAAAACTCAAATACCTCTGCCCCTGTTTGGGAGTATTTTGGGTTGTGTACCGACGATAAAGGTGAGACAAAGGGCTGAGAATATTCAAATATTTGTCAGTTTGGTAGTTATTTGAGTCTCAATTCAGGATTCAAATGCTTTGTTTATTTTTTATGAAAAAGACATCTGCCGTCTAGTGTGAGAATCGGCAAGACCGACAGAGACAGACTATAAACTAACTGGTTGTAGTAATAATAATATTTTGTTCGCTCCCCAGGATTTAGTTTTCAGTGGTGGAGCTCCCACTAGTTAGTTGCAGCCATAGAATAGTGGTTGCGGCAAGCGGGGGGGTTAATGGTTTATGGTTTTAATAATCAACATCAGCTATTTAGCAGTTATTTATGCTACAAAAAGCTCTACAAATAATAACTGGTTGGTAGTAGTCCTGCCATGCAATTTCTTCGAAACTTGGCACAATGTTCAAACCACCCATTTGCTTTGTAATAATTGGAAGTAGGCCTACTCTCATACTATGGAAGCTGTGTGTCGTTGGAAACTTTTAGGCTACTTTGAAGGTCTGCCGTAACAGAGTCAGACTCGGACCGATGATCTCCGCGCAGCAGATGATATGTAGTTTTGCTTTTTGTGTTAGTTGATAAAAACGGAATTCTGCAGCATTGTTCTCAGCATTGTTCTCAGCATTGTTCGGCTCCGATTCAGGCAAGGAAAGATACACACTATGAATTAATTGACTTTTTTTTCTTCACCGAATATTCATTCGGAAAACTTAACGATTATCCGAAGCTTGAAATTATGTATTTGGGTCAACCCTTCAGCCAACCAGTGCTTCAAGCCCCAACCCCAACGTTCCTGTACTTTTGAAAAGTACTAGCCCCTAGTGATGGCTCGTTCGCGAACGAACTAGTTCGACTCGTTCGGCGTCGTTCGTCTCGTTTGCTGAGTCTCTGACGCACTGCCCATTCGCGGCGCTGAGTCGCGAGTCGTTCGCTGACTGTGATTGACTCGAGGACTGAGACGTCACGACTCACGAGAGCCAGCCAATCGTATTTAAATATCAGTGAAATGGTAAATGCATGCTGTCTTTGTATTTTCTGTGTCATGCCAGATTAATAATACATTTGAATGTCTCGTCAATCTGTCTCGTTCTTTCATGCTTCCTTCTCACGCACGCGAGCCGGCCGGGACCCCCACCTTGGTGGATCTTGGTCTTGAGTGGGGGTGGCCAATGGCCATCTTCACAATAGTAAATAAAATATGCCCAGAATAAACACAACTGTACATCATTAACTTTAAAACTCATCATTGCTAAATCAAGTCTATTATCTTGCTGATATATTAAACATCCAATACGCCCCCCCCCCCCCCCACACACACACACACACACACATCCCGCTGCGTTTGGTGTGTCTAACTTTACCAAGTCTATTATCTTGCTGATATATTAAACATCCAATAATCTACTACGCCCCCCCCCCCCCCCACACACACACACACACACACACACACACACACATCGCGCTGCGTTTGGTTTGTCTAACGTTACGTTGAATTGGGGGAATGGGGCATTTTGATCCTGACATGTCATTATGCATACATTAAATAAATCTGTTTAACTCAAATTAAATACATATGTTAACATATTCAACCAGACACAATGTTGTATTTGCTATTATTCACACATTTATTAACATCAACCACCCTCCCCCAGTTGGTTTGTCGGAGTTGAACTGTAACTTCATCTCTGAATGGTAACTTAACTGCATTCGTGATTCGTTTGAATGTTGTGATGTGAACGAGGGAGGCGCCGAGTCGGTCAGACTCGGCTGGCATTCGCGAACGGCGAATGCATTCGCCGTTCGCGAATGTGAGGGGCGAACGAGGGGCGGAGCTGAGTCTGAACGACTGAACTAGTGAACTACTGAACGAGGGGCGGAGCTGAGTCCGAACGACTGAACGACTGAACGACTGAATGATTCACCGCTACCGGAAACACGACTGAACGAACGAACGAACGAACGACTCTTCATGGCGAACTGAACGACGCGAACTGATTCGCGCAAACGAACGAGGAAATCCACCACTACTAGCCCCCCGAGCAGGGACTTTTTGGGTGGTAAAATAATGTCTGTGGACCCTAATTTAGACACTGGTCCCTGTGGTGGAAGTACAGGGACATCCAAAGTTTGAAAAAGGTTGAAAAAAACAGTTCCTCCAAAGGTTCCTAGTTCCTTGGGAAAGGTCCTGCAGTGGAAATGTATGATGGATGACACAGGACAGTTTTATAACTTTCAAACGTTTACTTAGTCGGGCTGTACCCTAAATGTCAACTAGTCAAATCGTTGTTCAGAGAGCCCCGAGTCAACTCATTCTTTCAGTCGAACAATCGTAGGTTTTAGTTTTTTTGATGTGCATTATAATAGTCGAATAAAATATGATAGAGGCTTAACATATAGGACTGTCATGAAAATAATCATGGAGAAGAGAAAATAATTATTAGAAGAGAACTTATGCTTCACGAGGAGATGTATTCATGTTCGATCTAGACCAACAAAAAAAACGTGACGGGCAAGTGCCACAACAGTGAAATAATCTCGACCATTATTGTAAAAAGATCTGGACGAGCTGTTAACTTGCTTTTGATAGCAATATAAATCTATCCTTAAATGTAGCTTTTGGTAGGTGAAAACAGATCTCAGGAACAGGCTGCGAGGAGAGCACTTGGGGGGCCTGCATGAAGATTTCAATAAATTGGCCTCCTGTGGCAAAATGTCCATATCATGATGCCATGGTGAAATTGTTCTCTAAGCCAAGGAAGATAATGTGCAGCAATGAATCATGCACACTGTGTTCATGATGTGCTAATGTTTTGCAAAGGTCATCGGTTTCACAGCTTATTTGGAGTCACCCTCTTTTTGTGATCACTTTGTTTTAAGTCTTGAATGTACAGAGCAAACACAAATTTGAACACTAATGTAAAAACACTAATGTGTGCTGCAGTCTTTGTTGACTTATCTAAAGCTTTTGACACTGTGAACCATGACCTTCTCTTACAAAGCCTGCAACATTTAGGCTTCACTAACACTGTCTTAAAGTGGTTTTCAAATGATTTGACTGGTAGAACTCAATGTGTCTCTATGGATAAACATAACTCTGCATCTCTGGAGGTGAAGTCGGGCGTTCCTCAGGGATCAATCTTGGGGCCTGTTTTATTCACAATTTATTAGGGCTGTCAACGCGTTAACACAATCTTATTTTAATTTGATTAAGAAAAAATGACCCATTAAGGCACTCGCGTGATCGCACGCGAGCTCTGTGTTCGTCAATCGACTTATCAGCCTAAAAAAAACCATGGCGTCGATGGGTGAACTACTGAAGGTATTGTGTGTGTATAAAATATGCTTTTTAATAAACTATCTGTACACTTACAAAGTTGTCAATGCCTCGTTTTATATGTTAAGACCCTCATTATACCACCAAAGAAGTGTCAGGCTATTTTTAGCCTTGTAAGTGCTTTAAAAAAGCGATTAATTTTTTACCAGGTGAGATGCCCGTAGCACTCAATCGTATAGCAGTTTGGTAGAATCGGCTAAAAACAGAGAACTTAGCTTCACATTGTATAGGCTTTTTTTTGCTCTCCATGGAACGTTCAAACTAGTTATTCAATTCAATTTTATTTATAAAGCGCATTTCATACCCATGGCAGACTCAATGTGCTTCACAAGAGGTATACATAGTTACAGTAAAAACAGTTGTATACAAATCAATTAGGAATCAATTGAAGAGTGCAAGTAAACAATCATATGTATGACATCTTCACCACATACACACTTAAACTCATACATGCGCACCCACTCACACAACCACACATGGACACATGCACACACACACACAGTTCAACAGAATGCTGTTGAAAAAAGAAAGGTTTTTAATCTGTTTTTAAAGATGGCTACTGATGTGGCATGTCTAACTTTAGTTAACTTTAGTTATCATACTAAACATCCCAGAACCATTTTACACCGGAGTTCTCCTTATTTGGTATGAATGACAATGTGTCATTCCATTTGATTATCTCATTTAACTTCAATGGGAGTGGATTTAAAATAGAATTTAAATACTGCGATTAATTGTGAGTTAACTCGCCAATACTATGCGATTAATCAGTTTTAAAAAATTAATCGTTTGACAGCCCTACTATTTATATAAACAACCTTGGTCTAGTAGCCTAGAACTCTAGACACCCCCTAGCGGCAGCAAATTTATTTGGCAGCTAGGTAGGTCTAGCACGGCTCCGTCGGCTTTTTGGTGCTGGAAACACAAAGTATGTCAGACCAATCACAGCGTGAGGGGCGGAGTCGAAAGCCAGGCTACCATGACGACAGAGTTGCGACGGTTCCGTGTTAGAGGTAAACAATGGCTGCTGCTGCTGGCGAACGGTTGTCTTTCGACTCGGCTTTGGCCGCGACTCTTCAAGACTTGAAGTTAACATTTTATTTGAGAAAAGAACAAAGAACGGCACTGAAGTCTTTCCTCGAAAATAAATATTTATTCTGAGTTTTGATTAATTACGTAGTCAGAGCCGTCGCTCTGACTATGTCACCTTCTTCGTTGCTCTGATTGGTTGTAGCGCTATCCTATTGCGTGCAGAGGGAACTTGAAAGACAACCGTTTATCCCGCCCACACTGCCAATGGAGCTGAGCCAGACCTTACATCTTTCTGATGTGGGTCTGGCTTGCCAGGCTATTGGTCTAGGCCTAGATCAAGCAAAGGTACACCTCTACGGAGACGATACAATTATTTATACTGTGGCTTCATCTCTACAAGTAGCCATAGATTCTCTACAGTCTGCATTTAACCAAATTCAAAGTTCTCTGATTCAGTTAAAATTGGTACTTAATGACAAAAAGACAAAATTTATGATCATCACACGTTCGCATGCTCCACTCACAAACTACACAATCTCAACACTAGATGGCGCGCATCTTGAGAGAGTAGCATCCTATAAGTATCTTGGAATCTGGCTTGATGATAAGTTCACCTACGCAGTGCACATCAATAGCCTTTTAAAAAAACTCCGGTCAAAATTAAGTTTTTATTTTCGTTTTAAAAGGTGTTTTCCCTACACTGCCAGAAAAAGGTTAGTAGAAAGTACTTTATTATCAGTACTGGACTATGGCGATATCATTTACATGCATTAGAGCCCGACCGATATATCGGCGGGCCGATATTGTCGGCCGATATTAGGCATTTTCCAAACTATCGGTATCGGCGTTTATAATGGCCGATAAATGAATATTTAAAAAAACGGACGAAACCCCCTTCAACCAGTTATAACGCCGCAAACCCTACAATCAGCTGATCCAGCCAGAGTCGGGCAGAGCGAACGAGTTACCCACGACCACGAGCGACATGAGCAGCAAAAGCGGCCGGCAGTCATTCATTTTCAATGAGTGCTGCCGACGAGTGAGCGGCCGCGGCCGCGGCAGCGCGACGCGGAGAGTTGAAATTAGTTTAACTTTATGCAAATGAGCGGCGTCGGTGCGAAGCAGCAACCCGCTACACTTCACGCCACTGTCCTATTTCACAGCGTCGCCGCGCATCAAGTGCCGCCGAAAAGGCGCTTTTTTCTTTTCTTTAGTTTTCCTTCTGCTCTGGAGAGGACTATATTCCTATGGGTGCTAGGGGCGGCACTTGTGTCATAGACGCGCCGCGGCGGCAGTGTGTTTTGCACTTTATAATGCTTTATCTCCATTTCTGTTATTTTGATTACTAAATAATAAACAGGGGAAACGTGTAAATTGTTATTTGAACACGCTTGTCACGCCGGCCTGCCGAATAGCTCTACTACAAACTTGATATTGCAATGGGCGCAACCGAACTTGATGTCTGCAGTGCTGCTTGAAGCCCCGCCCCCCTGACGACGGCAGCCAGCAGCCACAGCGCCCCCTGCTGCTCATGTCGCTCGCGGTGTGACCCATCGGTGGAGTGTGTTCACTGCATTATCCTATTATTTTAGCCAGGACTCATAAATAACTACATATAACTAATGTTAGGGAAATCTGTTTATGTTTTGTTACGTGTTTCTGGAATTTCTTTTTGAAATATATATATATCGGGCGATATATCGGAATATCGGCTTTTTAAATCATCAAATATTTGTATCGGTATCGGCCTTAAAAATCCCATATCGGTCGGGCTCTAACATGCATGCATCTGTCTCTTTTAAAAAAACTAGATGTAGTTTATCATTCTGCCCTGCGCTTTGTAACGGGTGCAAACGCAAGGACACATCATTGTAATTTATATGAAATGGTCCAGTGGACATCATTAAACTTGAGAAGGAAAACTCATATTTTAATTTTCACTGCTATGGTTTTAATGGGTAAGTTACCTAACTACATTAGCAGTTTGCTTAGTCAGCATACCAGTACATATAGCACTCAGTCATCAGAGAAAATGTTACTGACTGTTCTCACTTCATGCACAGAAATAGGTAAAACAGCTTTTCAAATATATGCTCCCTGAACATTTTCTTAGGGGAAACACTGTACAGTAAATATAAAAAATATATATATTGTGCTTATTTTACTATAATCACTTATTTTACTATAATCACAATACTAAACTATTGTGGTTATATCATTTTTATCACTGTGCCCATTTCTAGTTCCTTTTACATTTTGTGTGTGTGTGTGTGTGTGTGTCTTCAACAATTTAAATTCATGTGTTTCCCCCTCCAAGGTGCCAGCCCCCGTGATCCCATGGCGAGGAAGATGAGGCTGAGGAGGAGGAAGGACTCGGCGCAGGACGACCAGGCCAAGCAGGTGCTGAAGGGTATGAGCGACGTGGCACAAGACAAGAAGAACCTGGAGGTAACCACGGAGACCCCTTACTGTTTACTCATTTCAGGCATTCAGCAACTTACAGCTGAATACAGATACGGGTAATTCTTGAGAAGGTAGTGGTGAGTGAGTTAGAAAATGGTTTTGTTTCATTAAATGCAGTTTGTTTTTCTCCCCTTGTTCCCCAATAGGAGAACGGAGACCTCAAGTATGGCGACCTGAAGACGCGACGCTGGGACAAGAGTTTGGAGAAATCTCATCTGGACTACTCGGAGTTCTTCATGGAGGATATTGGACATGTACGGACTGGGCTGCTCTATTTGATTGTACCGTATTGGTCCGAATATAAGACGACCCTGATTATAAGATGACCCCCCGTTTTTCAACACAAACATTTAGAAAAAAAGATTTGCAGACCAGATTTGCAGAACAAAGAACTTCATTTTATTTTAAAATAACAATATTAAAAACACAGTGAATTAAACACTGTTATATTAATGACAATAATAATAATGCCGGTAAAGGCCACGGCACTTTCAAGGCAAAATATGTACAGTATGATTCAAAATTAATATCAAGCAATAATCAAGCAACATTGTGAACATTTTTAAATAACAGAGAAAATACAGGCCACATATTTAACTAAACTTAACTAAAATTCGCCAAACTTCTCCGATGTCGCTCTATCCCTCACACACATCCTCGTCCCCGCTGTCATCGCTCTCGCTGTCATCGCTCCCCAGCTGCTCCGCTTCCACCGGCTCCTCCCAAAGCGCGTCATCCTCACTGCCGTCCAATTCATTGGAGATGCAACATTTTTTAAAGCCACGGATGATGCTCTGTGAGGAAACAGCATCCCATGCATGCAGGATCCATTCACACAGTAGACGGACTGACGGCTTCTGTATTTTCCCTGTCGGTGTGAGTGCGTGGTTGCCAGACAGGAGCCACTCTGTGTATTTCTTTCGCAGGTTATCCTTGAAAGGCTTGTTCACAACAACGTCCAACACCTGTAGCTGACTTGTCATTCCCCCTGGTATGATCACAAGATCACCGTTCATTGCTCGCACCTGACTTTTTACGGGCTCAGTCAGATGTCCGCGGAACGCATCCAGAACGAGTATGTTCCTCCTCTTCCTCAGTCCCCCGTAGCGTGCGCCCCACACAACCTTTAGCCAGTCCACTACAAGCTCTGTCTCCATCCAGCCCTTCTCCTGGGCGCGCACGATAATGCCAGCTGGCATTGGGTGCTTTGGCACTGTCTTACGCTTCAGAATGACATATGGGGGGAGTTTGCTGCCATCAGTGAGACATGTCAACATGACAGTGACGCGGCTCTTCTCGTTGCCCGCTGATTTAACTAACACGGACCTTTCTCCCTTTCTATTTACCGTCACCGATGTTGGCATGTCGAAATAAACGGGTGTCTGATCAGCATTGCCGATCTGATCCAGCAGGTAGGAGTGCTTCTTCCTCAGATTAATGACAAAGCGCTGAAACGAAAGCAGCTTCTCTCCGAAGTCTGACGGCAGGTGTTGGGCCAAACTCGTTCTCCGTCTCAGTGCCAGTCCATTACGCCGCATCATCCTACGACACCAGCCGAGGCTGGCTTTAAATCCAGTGATGTTGAGCTCTCTGGCGATTTCCAGGGCCTTAAGCTGGATGACAGCTCTGGTAATGGGCATTCCCTCACTTCTATTTTCCCTGACGTATTCAAAAACTCTCTATTCGAGACGTTTTTGTGCTCGCCATCTTCTTACGTTACACTCCGTGACCCCGAACTTATTGGCAGCTTGGCAGTTGTTACTTGACTCTGCCTTATTGATGACCATTATTTTAAAATTGGCATCATAGCTCCTCCGCTGTTGTTGATTGACCTGACCCACTTTTGAGCCACTTGTCTCTAAATGGTCAGCCTGTCTTTCCATCTTTAAACACCGGTAACGGGCTGGTTGTTAAGGACGCTGGTTGTTAAGGACTTCTTCCCGGAAACAATTTTTGGCGCCATCTGGGGCCACGAATGTGTATTGACATTTAAAGGGAGAGGCGAAGAAGAGAAGCTGCGCTCTGAATACTAGACCCCGAATATAAGACGACCCGACTTTTTCGGACCTATTTCGAGGGGAAAAAAGGCCGTCTTATATTCGGACCAATACGGTATATATAATATAGTTAGTTATTTAGAAAAGGTTTTTTTTTTTAATCTAAAGTGACTTAAAGGTGAGGCTGAGAACAATCAATATTGGTGCTGCAAGTTCTGCATGTTTTTCTCAAAAAACAATCTCAGTAGAACCAGTAGCTATAGGAGCTATGAGAGTAGATATAGGACTTACAAAGACATGGTCAGTAGATTTTTTTCTGCATAATAGTTGCATCTTACAATTAATAATAATTTGAACATTTAGCACACTTTCATCCAACTTGACTTGCATTTAATTTTTTGAAACATTTTAAGAGCAGATAGGTGTTGGGCATCCCGCTCTACGATGCCTACAGGTAGACTGACCATTGGGGATCGAACCCAGTACCATAAGTTGGGAATCACAGAACACCCTAGCCACTACACTATCCTGCCCCGAGCAAGGTTTTTTTTTTTTCACACAGTGTACTTTGACACACACACAGTATTGGATGTAAATGCCCACTTATCAAATCCAAATTTCAAAAAGCCAAAATGTGGATTAGTAATTGGTCATTGTAACTATTATGTTTTTGGAGGCCCTATAGAGGCTCAGCTCAAAAGGTATCAGTTTTAATGAGGTCTATTGAAAGTTTCAATGTAACATACTATGATGATGTTGTGATGGCTCCATTTGTCTCTCCTCCCAAAAGATCCCAGGTGTGACTGTGTGGCAGATCGAGAACTTTATACCCATGCCTGTGGATGAAGCTCTTCATGGAAAGTTCTATGAGGCCGACTGCTACATCATCCTCAAGGTAACCCAAAAGCTATTACTGCTAATGCTAATACTGCTATTATTACTACAAAGCATCTAATGACAATGGCACCCTGTTGCTAATCCCACTGCTAATACAACTACTATTGACATTGCTATGACCATACTTATTGCTACAAATGCTAAGAGCTAGTAACAATGCTGCTGCTTCTGGTGTGAAAGCCATTGTTATTGACACCACTTCGCTAATGCTATTTCTACTCTTTTGACTGTGAATGCTAAGGGCTCCTAATGGCCATGCTGCTAATCCCATTACTAATAATATTGCTAATGTTACTACTATGCTGTTATTAATACTTATGCTAGTGCTACAGCTGCTACTACCGCTAACCGTTACACTAGTAACCTCTACCTCCATGGGGACAGGGATGAGTATGTTCTTCTGACCTCTGTCTCGTGGTGCAGACGTTCCTGGATGACAACGGCGCCCTGAATTGGCACATCTACTACTGGATCGGCCAGGATGCCACGCTGGACAAGAAGGCCGGCTCCGCCATCCACGCCGTCAACCTGCGCAACTTTCTGGGCGCTGAGTGCCGGACCATCCGGGAGGAGATGGGCGACGAGAGCGAGGAGTTCAGCGCTGTGCGTGCAGTAGAAGCACACACACACACATACAAACGTATACAGACTTGGAAATGGAGACTTAAGCTCCGTCCTTGCATCCTTTCAGGGATGAGTTGCGTATACGTTAATAGGGATGTTGGTATTGGATATGGGTCTGATACGGGGGGACCATCCTGTCCTCATCAAGTTTACATTTCAGTTTCTGGCTGAAGATCAGTTTGGTGTCGATTCTGTTGAAACCATCCATTGGCCCATCCATTTTGTGGCTTTTGAAAGCTAGTTTCAAGGGGATTGAGGCCAGACTGGTCCAGACTGATTGCAAGATCAGGATGGTCTGGTGAGGCTATCTGAGAGCATCATCATTGTCAAATATCAATATAATGGATATCAAAATGGGTATCAATGTAATTGGAAGTGTGTGTGTGTGTGTGTGTGTGTGTGTGTGTGTGTGTGTGTGTGTGTGTGTGTGTGTGTGTGTGTAGGTGTTTGATAATGAGATCTCCTACATTGAGGGAGGAACGGCCAGTGGCTTCTATACAGTGGAGGACACGCACTATCCTGTCAAGTAAGTCGATACATGGGGACTTACACTCACCGGCCACTTTATTAGGTACACCTTGCTAGTACCGGGTTGGACCCCCTTTTGCCTTCAGAACTGCCTTAATCCTTTGTGGCACAGATTCAACAAGGTACTGGAAACATTCCTCAGAGAGTTTGGTCCATATTGACATGATAGCATCACGCAGTTGCTGCAGATTTGTCGGCTGCACATCCATGATGCGAATCTCCCGTTCCACCACATCCCAAAGGTGCTCTATTGGATTGAGATCTGGTGACTGTGGAGGCCATTTGAGTACAGTGAACTCATTGTCATGTTCAAGAAACCAGTCTGAGATGATTCGCGCTTTATGACATGGCGCGTTATCCTGCTGGAAGTAGCCATCAGAAGATGGGTACACTGTGGTCATAAAGGGATGGACATGGTCAGCAACAATACTCAGGTAGTCTGTGGCTTTGACACGATGCTCAATTGGTACTAATAAGCCCAAAGTGTGCCAGGAAAATATCCCCCACACCATTACACCACCACCACCAGCCTGAACCGTTGATACAAGGCAGGATGGATCCATGCTTTCATGTTGTTGACGCCAAATTCTGACCCTACCATCCGAATGTCGCAGCAGAAATCGAGACTCATCAGACCAGGCAACGTTTTTCCAATCTTCGATTGTCCAATTTTGGTGAGCCTGTGCGAATTGTAGCCTCAGTTTCCTGTTCTTAGCTGACAGGAGTGCCACCCGGTGTGGTCTTCTGCTGCTGTAGCCCATCCGCCTCAAGGTTCGACGTGTTGTGCGTTCAGAGATGCTCTTCTGCATACCTCTGTTGTAACGAGTGGTTATTTGAGTTACAGTTGCCTTTCTATCAGCTCGAACCAGTCTGGCCATTCTCCTCTGACCTCTAGCATCAACAAGGCATTTGCGCCCACAGAACTGCCGCTCACTGGATATTTTCTCTTTTTCGGACCATTCTCTGTAAACCCTAGAGATGGTTGTGCGTGAAAATCCCAGTAGATCAGCAGTCTCTGAAATACTCAGACCAGCCCGTCTGGCACCACCAACCATGCCACGTTCAAAGTCACTTAAATCACCTTTCTTCCCCATTCTGATGCTCGGTTTGAACTGCAGCAGATCGTCCTGACCATGTCTACATGCCTAAATGCATTGAGTTGCTGCCATGTGATTGGCTGATTAGAAATTTGCGTTAATGAGCAGTTGGACAGGTGTACCTAATAAAGTGGCCGGTGAGTGTATATTACAGTTGTTTTTGGATTCTATTGGAATCTATATGTATTGGAAAGTGCAATGCTGAAGTGCCCTTTAGCAAGGCGCTGGTTGATGTTTTTGTAATTTGTTTAACGCATGCAAATCAGGTTCAATAGTCTATAGTGATACGTATTCAGTAGCAAAACTATGTTGGTTATTGGCTCAAATTTGTGCTATTGATGTCCACTGTGATACTTTGAGCTTGGCATGTACCTCACTGTGTGTTACTATCATTATGTTATTAACAGGTTATACAGGGTTTATGGCAAGAGGAATATCCGTCTGGAGTCTGTGCCACTAAAAGGTTCCTCTCTTGACCCACGGTGAGACACACACAAACACACACACACACACACACACACTCTCATTTCAACAATCTACACATCTTTTGTAACATACACACTAGGGATGTGCATTTTCCGCTTTGGCGACTAGTAAAGACCAATTGGGAGTCGTTTCAACTAGTCACATGTAATCTACAAACATAGGCCCATTTACTGTATAATTAAAATTAGGCTCAAAGCTGGTCTCAATTATAAAGGCTGGTCCCTTTTTTTGATCCAGTCTTAATTAGGGGTGTTCCTTACGAATAATTTCCCTGATGGTTAACCGGATGTTTAATGCCTAAATGTCTATCAAAACTAGGGGTGGAATGGATCACAAAACTCGGTTCGGAGGGGATCACGGTTTTGAGTCACAAATCAGATCATTTTTTGGATCAGCAAAAAAAAGGGAGACTAATATAACTTTGCCTTCCATTTAATACCTAAAGACAACATTCACATATGTATCTTCTCACTGCAACACTGCATCGAGATTTAGGGAATTATTACTTTAAAAAAACAAGCAGTAAAACTATTTCACTCTATGGTGGTTAAACTTTGCAATTAATCAGGGTTCACATGCGTGCTGAACCGTGGGGGGCAGTCCGTACGGATCAGCACATTTCTGTTACACCACTAATCAAAACTGAGCACATTACAATCTAAGAGGCTAAACATGGTCTGAAAATGTATTGTGTGTATTTTAAGAGCCATTTGAAATACTTAATAACAAAATCCAATTTTAAATTAGGCTAAAAAGCATTTTGCGACACACATCATTGCAGTCGGCTCTCCATAGTGAATGTGTTCCACACACCAGCTGGATTGTATCGATGGGGGACAAAAAAGTAATGAGATGTCTAGCTTTGGAAATGTAAATCTAAATCATTATCCAATATAAATCATTGTCAAGACGTGATAACAATGAATGCTGTTCTTCATCGATCTGCTTACTGCTTACTGAGGGCAAGTGAGCCGTCGTTCTCTACAGTAAAGAAAGTTAAGACATAAGTAAATATAATCTGGTGGATCATGGGTTCTTTACAGTGAAACAGACTGAAATCATTGACATTTCAACGACACACCTCTGGCGCCACTACAACAGGGCAAGCTGAGCACCGCGAGCCAGTGTGAGCCAGCTTCACAGTTTAATCCTTCAGGAGGAGCACAAGCTCGTTCATATGTCCATGGTTAATGTGCTATAGGCCTATCTAATTTAAACAAGGTATTTAAATTAAGTCATGAAAAGACCAACCAAATGGCAGCGCACCTGACCGGGGTTACTGAACTGGGGTGAAGAGCGCTGTGGAGAATTGTGAACCGGATTAAATTGAATAGCCTAATTACATCAATTATAACTTACATATTTGGGAAACTACATGTTGTTTAACATTAGTTAATTCTATTATAAAAAGCATGGTATAATTCAATGTGTAGAGGGCTTCCGTGATTCATATCTCGGCAGAAATGGGTGTTTAACCGACTAGTATTTCTGGTGCCGACAAGCAAGTGCAGCAACAGTAGTCGACTAATCATGGACATCCCTAATACACACGTATACCAAACATCACAGACACAATGTCAAATATTTCACTGTCCCTCAAATATCTATTACCGAGTGTGTCGCATATACTCTGCAACGCGTGTCATTTACATAAAAACTGCATTGCCATGGTGACGCCCTCACCGTCTCCTTCCCTCTCTCTGTGTTAGGTTTGTCTTTCTGTTGGACACAGGCCTGGATATCTTCGTGTGGAGGGGGGGCAACGCCACACTCAGCGGGACCACCAAAGCAAGGTAAAAACACCTGCCTCCCGGGATAGATATATTAACACCCGGGTCCCCTTTCGAGAAATTGTTGAAAGCATACCCTTCACTTATCATTTTCTCTTATGCACTTGCCTACACATGAGCCAGTTGGATCACATGATGTTATGCAATGTTCCTATTCTAAACACTGCTAAACCATGTACATGTCAGGAATTGTTTGCAACCATATTATAGGTATTTATTTGATGATACTTTTTTTTCTTTTTCACTGAGGCCTTGGGGTGGGGGGGGGGGGGGGGTTCTATGCTGCCAATGTTTGCTTTTGTTATGTAAACTGAAAATCTATAAATAAAGTGTCAAAAAAAAGAAAACGTGCATGTATACACACCAACACACACTTTAGCATGTGTGGGGGTGTGTGTGGGTGGCAGTTTTGTTTAGTGCATCTTTATGGTTGGGACTGGGTATTGACTTTTATTCAAAGAGATTTACAGGGAATTCAAAAACATCACGTCATTTTGGAGCAGATAGGCAGTTAGGGCATTTTGCTCAAGGATGCCTGTGGACAATGGGGATCTAACCCAGGACCTTTCAACTGGGAGTCAAACACTCTAACCACTAAGACGTGGCAAAGGCAGAACAAATGAATAACGTGTGTGTGTGTGTGTGTGTGTGTCCATCCGTCCGTCCGTCTGTCCATCCAGGCTGTTTGCGGAGAAGATCAACAAGAATGAGCGTAAGGGCAAGGCAGAGATCACCACTTTGGGTCAGAGCCAGGAACCCCCAGGCTTCTGGGAGGCCCTGGGGGGCCAGCCGGAGGAGATCAAGAAGCACGTCCCAGACGACTTCTCCCCCATCAGACCCAAACTCTACAAGGTATAACCACCTCTCACCTCATTGTTTATCTCCTGTTATATTATCTATTAATTTAAACTGGGATACCCGCTCGCACTGTCCCATATTGACATTTCATCCTAGTGGTCGGTCTGCATTTCATGCATATCAAATATCCTCATATTATGAAGTGGTACATCATGTGTGCCCTGTGCTACTTGTCTTTGATTAGAGTCTTGAGACAAGTAGTATAGACACAAGGGAGACCGAGACAAAAGGGCTCCGTGTAAAGAGCTTTTTCCATCAGATTCAGTGTCTCTGATTTTGTGTGTGTGTGTGTGTGTGTGTGTGTGTGTGTGTGTGTGTGTGTGTGTGTGTGTGTGTGTGTGTGTGTGTGTGTGTGTGTGTGTGTGTGTGTGTGTGTGTGTGTGTGTGTGTGTGTAGGTGGGCCTAGGCTTGGGCTACCTGGAGTTGCCTCAGATTAACTACAAGCTGTCTGTGGAGCACAAGGACAGCAAGGTCAAACTGGACATTCTGCCTGAGCTCAGACTGGTAGGTTCTTCTGAGGCTACAACATCAGGAATCATCATTCATTCATACATTGAAATGAGTTTTCTTCTAAACCCTTATCTCTTTTCTCACTTGTCCCCCCCCCCCCCCCCCCCCCCCCACAAACACACACTATCTTTGTATGCTTCTCTACCTTCTGCCTTTACCTTTAACTATTTCTCTATCTCGCTCTCTCTCTCGCTCGCTAACCCCCCCCCCCCCCCCCCCCCCCCCCCCCCTACAGTTGCAGTCCCTGCTGGACACTAAGGGTGTGTATATCCTGGACTGCTGGTCGGACGTGTTCATCTGGATCGGGAGGAAGTCCCCCCGGCTGGTCCGGGCGGCGGCCCTCAAGCTGGGCCAGGAGATCTGCTCTATGCTGCACCGGCCTAAACACGCCTGCGTCACCCGCAACCTGGAGGGCACCGAGTGCCAGGTACGTGGAGATCGGGGGTGGCAGTATGTGACATGTGGAGGCTTCATTGTTCTGATGGGATGTCATCACCACCATTAGGTTTTACATTCCTATATGTTTTCTATTGGTTCTATTGTTTATGTTGTGTTGACTTTTATCTGTTTCTAAGAGTTTTGAGTATTTAGACATTTGCTGTACAAAATATATTATTCTTTCTTTCTGTCTGTCTGTCTTCCCCCCCCCCCCCCCTCCCCAGGTGTTCAAGTCTAAGTTTAAGAACTGGGATGATGTGCTGAAGGTGGACTACACCAGAGCAGCCGAGACCATCCAGCAGAAGGACAACCTGCAGGGCAAGGTGAATGTTGCACCCACTCACTCACATGCAACTTCACGTCCTTTTACAAAAGATGGAAGATATGTGTTGCTCATCTGCCTCCTTTTGTCCTCTCTCTCTCACACACACACACACACACACACAGGTGAAGAAGGATGCAGACCAGAAAGACCAGATGAAAGCTGATCTCACCGCCCTCTTCCTCCCCAGACAACCCCCCATGCCCCTCACAGAGGTAACACACACAGGCTGTCTGAAAGCTGTGTATCTTGTTGTCATCAACATGCATTACTGGGTAATTGGATATCATGAGAGGGAGTTACTGCCATGGCAGTAACCTTCCCTCCTTGCTGCAGGCGGAGCAGATGATGGAGGAGTGGAACGAGGACCTGGACGGGATGGAGGGATTCGTGTTGGAGGGCAAGAAGTTTGCCCGTCTGCCAGAGGAGGAGTTTGGACACTTCAACACACAAGACTGCTACGTTTTCCTCTGCAGGTGTGTGTAAACAGCAAAAACGGTAATGACTTAATGCTCATTTTATAAGATGCAGCTGTTGCAATAAACCAAATATATTGCAACAATCTGGCCCTGGGGGCAATATGATAAAATAGTGATAAAATACAGGATAAAAAAATAGCTAAAAACATCACCTATTTCGGCCTTTCATTTATTAATCTAATCAACTCCAGGATAAAAAATTGCATGTACCTTTTCCTCCATGTACTATTTATGATGATTTGTTCACCAACTGATGAATAGCTTCCAGGGATAGCATGTGCTAGCTTTGCCTCTTCAGAGGAGTTGACCCTCAAGAGAGCTTGTGGTCTTTTGATTAAGTCTTCTTACTGATTTGCACTTCAATGTCCATAATCTCGTCTTTATTGCAGTTAATAATTATAATGATAATACATGCAATTTCTTGCGTACGTACATTCTTGGCATGGGTATGGGGGTGCCCAGCAGGAATTGCACCCCTAACCCTGACTGTTAAAGCTGTGCTCTACCAGTGGAGCTATACAGGACCACAGTTAGTTTAACGCATTTGCCTTGTCCGATCTTCATCATCATCACCCTCCTCTTCCTCATAGGTACTGGGTGCCGGTGGAGTATGAGGACGACGATAAGGAGAAGAAAGAGGGCGGGGAGGGCGGTGGGGGTGGAGGAGGAGGAGGTGCAAGGGGGGAGGACGAGGAAGACAGGCAGACGGAGGAAGACTTCCAGTGTGTGGTGTACTTCTGGCAGGGCCGGCAGGCTTCCAACATGGGCTGGCTCACCTTCACCTTCTCTCTGCAGAAGAAGTTTGAGAGCCTTTTTCCCGGCAAGCTGGAGGTAGGAAGGAGAGCAAAGAGTGTGTGTGACAGAAAAAATACGAGAAAACGCTGTATATTGATGTATTTATTGTGTTGTAGTATTTTTGTATCTGCTTATTAAGAGTTTTTGTAGTTTCATAGCTACAGATTATGATGAAAACTGTAACCCATACCTGAAAAAATAGTACATCAAACTTTTTATTGAAACAAGTAACCAACCAAGGTTCACTCCTTTTTTTTAAAACCAGGGGAATTTTGCCAGCCATGTCTAAGAGTTTGCTTTGCCTTCCTTCCTTCCTTCCTTCCTTCCTTCCTTCCTTCCTTCCTTCCTTCCTTCCTTCCTTTTCTTCTCTCCTTCCTTTCTTTCTGCAGGTGGTACGCATGACCCAACAGCAGGAGAACCTGAAGTTCCTGTCTCACTTCAAGAGGAAGTTCATCATCCACAAGGGCAAGAGGAAGCAGAAGATGGACGCTGCCCAGCCCTCGCTCTACCACATCCGCACCAACGGCAGCGCCCTCTGCACCAGGTGGCCCCTCTCACCCTTTCATCTCAATTCTCACCCATCTCAAAACATCTCGATAAATAAAGAGTAGTCGCACCTTGGTGACTAACTAGCCAGTCGAATCTTAAACATCTCCTTGACAAACTAGAAAAGACTCAAAATCTTAATGATCGTGTTAATGATCAACTAGTTGAGTCTCACAAACATCTCTGTGAATAACTAGCTAGCAGATTCTCACTGGTGAGTAACTCGTAACTAATCCAGTCTCCAGCATCTCGCTAACTAACGAGGGGTTTTGTTTTCCAACGCTCGTCTCTTTCAGGACCATCCAGATTGTAACGGACTCCAGCAACCTCAACTCAGAGTTCTGCTTCATCCTCAAGGTAAAGATTAACCCTCACCGTACAATACTATGAGCATCCATTCATAGCATAGGTTAGGGTTGGGGTTGTGCCATGTTAACCCATGACAACAGCATCACAACTATCACTAAGATATGAATATATAGATATACCAAGCTGCATTAATAGTAGTGACTACACATAGCAACTAAGTATGGTTATTTATATAGCATCTTTCACAACTTATAAGAAAAAACTACAATAGTAAAAAAGACAACAGAAACAAACAGTGCTTACCAAACACCAGTCTAAAAAAGTGTATTGTGTTTTTAAAAAGAAATCTCTTCCTTTGTAAAAACGCAAGTGTGTGGTTCCCAGGTACCGTTTGAGAGCACGGACAACCAGGGCATTGTGTATACCTGGGTGGGCCGGGCCGCAGACCCTGACGAGGCCAAGCTGGCCGAGGACATCATGAACAGCATGTTTGACGACACCTACAGCAAACAGGCAAGATGAAATGTACTTTATTCAGCCCAGACTGAGAGTTCAGGTGTCCCAGCAGAAAGTACAGGACAGTAGTAGACATTAAAAAGAGAGAGAGGGGGAAGGTAGGGAAGTGGTAGAGATTGAGGAGGAAATGGTAAAGGGGGGAGGAAGTAGAGGTGTGGGAGGGGGGTGGAGTAGAGACTGCTAGATGAGGTAGAGGGGGAAGAGAGGGGTAGAGAGTGAAGGAGGTGTGTGTGTGTGTGTGCGTGTGCGTGTGCGTGCGTGCGTGCATGCGTGCTAGAGGAGGGTTGAAGGACGGAGGGGAGGGAGGAAGTGTCGGGTGGGTTGGGCTAGAGGAGGGGTGGAGGGGGGAGGAAGTAGAGGGGTGGTAGAGAAGGGGTGGAGGACGTAGGGAGGCAGGAGGAAGTAGAGGGGCTAGGGAGGAGGTAGAGGCTGGCTGAGGGAGAAGGAGAGTAGAGAGGGGTGGAGAACGAGAAGAGTTCCACCAGTAGCTTTACCAGTGATCAAAGTCTAAGCTCCTGCTATTGTGTCCGTTTCCTAGGTGATTAACGAGGGGGAGGAGCCAGAGAACTTCTTCTGGGTTGGGATTGGTTCGCAGAAGCAATACGACGAGGACGCAGACTACATGAAATATGCTAGACTTTTCAGGTGAGATGCACACTAACCCCTTTAACATTAAAAAACATCTGATTACCTTTTCTCCTATATTAGATGCTTACAGCCACCATATCACATTTCCTAATGACTTGAAATTCAAGCTTTTTGTCAGAACACTATATTGTTATGTTTCACAAGCAGCCTTTATATTTAGTTTTGATACTACAGACCATTTCTATTCTCTTCTCCATCCGAAGGTGTTCCAACGAGAAGGGCTATTTCTCTGTGTCGGAGAAGTGCTCTGACTTCTGCCAGGACGACCTCGCCGATGATGACATCATGCTCCTGGACAACGGCAAGGAGGTGCGTGTCGAATAGGGACATCACAAATACCTTTACTTGGAGTACCAAGACAGTATGACTCTAGACTGGCTCATGTCGTACCAACATGTTCCAACGGTCTGTGTGTTTTTCCACTCGTCTCTGTGTAGGTGTATATGTGGGTGGGCACCCAGACCAGCCAGGTGGAGATCAAACTGAGTCTCAAAGCTTGCCAGGTAAGTGTGTGTGTGTGTGTGTGTGTGTGTGTGTGTGTGTGTGTGTGTGTGTGTGTGTGTGTGTGTGTGTGTGTGTGTGTGTGTGTGTGTGTGTGTGTGTGTGTGTGTGTGTGTGTGTGTGTGTGTGTGTGTGTGGGGGGGGGGGGGTGAGAAGAGTCACGGTGTACTAGCCACACGTCCGTACGTTCGTGTGGTTTTTTTACTTAAAGTCCCACATGTACGTCTGCGTGTGATGAGTTTAACTCAGCCATGCAGACGGCACGTTCGTGCGCACGTGTGACTCCTAAACACGCGCATGTGTGTGTGTACATACATCTGCGTGCACATTCCTTATGGGGGGGTGAGAAGGGTCACGGGGGACTAGACACACGTACGTATGTTCGTGTGACTATTTAGTAAAAGCAGCCATGCAGACCGTACATTTGTGCGGTTTTATCTGTTTTCGTCATTTTGTTTTATCTTTTTTCGTCATTTATGTAGCCTTAAATGGACTAGATGGACCTTTCCAGGTAATCAATCAATGAAACTAGCATAATAATAGGCCTATTCATAATTATAGGCTAATAATATTAGTCAATTTATTGATCGTTTTTTATTTTAGCTGTATTGTCATTCATGTTGTTTTATTTTCGTTTTTATTTTTTTTAAATCCATTCAGGCTCCTCTGTGTTATAGGAACATGAATGACAATACAGCTCAAACAAAAAACATTGAATAATAGACTAATATTATTAGCCTATAATTATGAATAGGCCTATTATTATCCTAGTTTCATTGATTGATTACCTGGAAAGGTCTATCTAGTCCATTTAAGGCTACATAAATGACGAAAAAAGATAAAACCGCACGAACGTGCGGTCTGCATGGCTGCTTTTACTAAATAGTCACACGAACATACGTACGTGTGTCTAGTCCCCCGTGACCCTTCTCACCCCCCCATAAGGAATGTGCACGCAGATGTATGTACACACGCATGCGCGTGTTTAGGAGTCACACGTGCGCACGAACGTGCCGTCTGAGTTAAACTCATCACACGCAGACGTACGTACGTACATTCTTGTGGGACTTTAAGTAAAAAACCACACGAACGTACGGACGTGTGGCTAGTACACCGTGACCCTTCTCACCCCCCATTGTGTGTGTGTGTGTTATTACACAATTGAAGGAGAGATCATGTTGTGTCCATCCTAGTGTGTTTTCAACATGTCTCCGCTGTGCAGGTGTACATCCAGCACATGCGTGCCAAGGAGACGGAGCAGCCTCGCAAGCTGCGTTTGGTCAGGAAGGGCAACGAGCCACACTGCTTCACACGCTGCTTCCACGCCTGGGGGGTGTTCAAGACCCCACCCGTCTAGACACACACACACACACACACACCATGTTGTTATCTACCAGTAGGAAGATGACTCAGTGCCCCCCCCACCCACCCTGTATAGCTGCTAGCTTGTAGCACTAATGCGTCATTTATCCTGAGAGAGAGCAAGAGGCTATCCCTGCTAATGCTCTAGGTGTGTCTCTCTCTTCTCCGGGGACTTATGGTTAGCAACAATTTCATTCAAATCGCCTAATGAAGCAAAAAAGGTAAAATTTGCCCTGAAATATTTTTATACTTAAAAAGGTTTTGTTGGAAAAAATATTTGGTCATCAACCCAGAAGTAGTCTTTTTTTTTTGTTTAAGCTCACAAAGCAAATGTCTACATACTTGTGGCTTCTTTATACCAGTGGGAGGGATGGAAGACCTGCTTGTAGTCTGAGGGAAATAAAAGAAAAACTTCATAAGCAGCAGGCCTGAATGCAGTTGTTAATCACAAGTAGAGAAGTGTTTTTGCAGCAGCTCTAAAAGTGTACAGAATATTTTAAACTAGAGTCTATGGGAGGGCAGGGGGTGTCCACCACTCTCAACATATCGGCCTGTTGAACAGTAAGATTATTATTATTGTTTTCTTACCTTGTTCGTTGGGCTACGTGCTGAATAGTCGGTTTGGGAGTAAACGCAGAGTTCTCTTAAGCTGCAAATGTGTCAGTTGGAAGTCGTGATGCTTAATTGTTTTATAGTTTTTTTCTTCCTTGTTTTCTGTCTCTGTATTGAGTGGTTGACTGGGAAGCAGTGCTTCAATGAGTGGAAACGAGAAGCGTTACTTTTGTGTGTGTGTATTTTTATCTCGACATGGTTACTCGCATGGCTTACTGTCAAAAATCTAATAATTCTGTTGCAGTAACCCAGTCTAGTTTGATAACTAGAGCAAATACACAGAATCAGTGAATGTTTGTGGTGCGTGATGCCTTTTGGTTGGATTCAACAGTCCTTATTTAAATCAGTAGATCACCAGGAGAAATGAATTCAGTGTGCAAAATGTATCCATGAATATTGCATGTTTACATCCTGCATACATACGTTCCAAAAGTGATTGCTTTTTTATTGTTTTGCCTTGTGTTGGACGGAAACTTTTTTTGAGATGAATTCATTTTGCAAGTGTTTACTGTAAGCAAATTAATGGGTTGAAGTATCTTATCAGTTTGTCTTGGTTTTTTTTATTATCATTTTTGGGAATGTCATACTTTAATCTTATCCATCTTTGAAATCAAACTCATTGTAATATTGTTTTTTCTAAATGGGAGGCACCTTGTATCATACAGACATCTCCAAGAATGATGGTTGTACACTTGCCAGATGTCTTTGTTAAATGTTAGTTTACCTGTACAGGTAACAGTGGTTTATGCTCATTAATCTGCGCCACATGCCGCAAACTGCACCTGCTGTGCTTCCTCTTAACTGCATCCATCTCATAGTTTTCAGTCGAAGAACCATCAAGTATTGCACATACCCACAATGCATTTACAAAGGGCCCTCGTTTAGTTTCTTAACTGTTTTTTTTTTGGTGTGAATTCTATGCCTGTTTGTGTTAGATATCATGCATATGCTCCTGATGCCACCTGCAAATGCTTTATTTATGTATTTTATAAGAAATTAAAGTTTTATGTCCCTGAGGTAGTTTTTATTGGTGGTTTTCTTTTATTATTGACTATTGGAAAGAGACATGTTGAATAATTCTAAACGTGTACTATACTACTACTGCTTCTATATAATTACTTATTATATTAATTATTATTAAAGTTAGACTGCGAACATTGAGGATCAAACCCAGAAACCTTAGAGCTGGGGGTCAATAGCCACCAGACCAGGGGTTCCTTTTTTTTTTTTTTTTTGACCCACAACCACATTATCGTGACCCCCGACACAGAATAAAAATATAAACAAATGTTCGTCTGTCATACATGCGTCGGAAACCTTGACCCAGAGGGCCCCGGTGGCCCGTCCTGGACCCTGCCCAAGGTCGTTTTTCAGGAACCCAGACCTCAGGGACCACGGGGCCTTTCCTGGGACCTTTCTCCGACCAAGAACCTTCTGGTGTTGTTTTGTGGTAACCCGGACAGGCTTGGGACTGTGGGCCCTGTCCTGGGAACCTAACCCTAAAATTTAAAAATCAAGAGAAAATAGAGTGAAAATCTGAAAAACTAGAAAAAAAAAAAAGATGGAGAGAACGAGGAAATTGAAGAATCAAGAAAATCTAGAAAAAAGATGGAGAATGAGAAAATCGAAAAAAAGAAAAGATGGAGAGAACAGAAAAATCAAGAAAAAAGTGAAAAAGAGAACCACATTGCACTTTATTTAAATGTGATGACATGGCTTTGACATTGCCAGGGGAGATCAGTATCTTCACCACGTACTGTCTCTGGCAAACTGGTGTCTGCGTTTAGAAACCTTCATTTCCAGGCAACTATTTATAATAGAAAGAAATTCAAAGAACCAATATAGTAGCAATTATACAACAGTTACTTCCGACTGAATCATTTGATTGGACAAGAGGCATTCCATGAGTGCTGATATTCAGTATAACAGCACTGGGACTGTTAACCATACATGTATCACTCTGCTTTACAGCTGTTCTAGTAATAACCGTTAATTACATCGACGATTGTTATCTGTCAACCTATTCTTATTTCACTGGTTGCACAATAAATATAAACATACAGATAAATGTACATGATACAAAGAAGCTGGCCTGTGGTAACCTTTAGACCTACACAAAGTATCAAGCTAGCGTGCAGGAAAATGTTTGTGTTGCTTGGCAACAGTTGTGGAACTATTTGTGTTGGCGGGGCCAAATAAATGATTAAATATACAAATCGTAATGTGTTGTCTCTTATTACTGTCAACTAATAAATGGTGCTTGGAGAACTGTTGTATAAAAGCAATATCACACTCGAGGTTGTGCTGTTATACTGAATATCAGCACGGCTGTGATTATCTTCGGCCCTCTCGTGTGGTATTGCCTAATTAACGGACAGGTCTTTTAAATACCTGGAACTTATGGTGCAGGTGGACAGCAGCCTCAGCGTCATATGCCTCTACCTACTCCGCAAGTGTGAGTCAAAACATACAAAAAAGCCTATTCCAATGTGTCAGCAGCTCTTGTCCTTTCAGAATCAGTATGGGGTCTGACATCATAGGCAAAGCCCCAGTTACCTCAAATGATAATGAAAAAGCCAAGATCATAATAGCTGATCCCTACCAAACATCAGGAGTTTGTTAGTTATTAATGCCACCGTTTATTCCACTGGCTTTACTGATCCTCTGTTAAAGCATTATAATGCATGTTTTATATCTTCCCTACCCCCACAGTGTAAAGCGACTTTGAGTCCTAGATAATATAAGTTGGATTTATTATTATTCTGTGAAGCCAAAGATACATTTCCACTTTGTAGACAAAATATCCATCTATCCATCCATCTACTTTGGTAGCCAATGCGATCCTATGGAGGAACCTCTCATGTTCTCAATGTCACCTTTCCGTACAGGAAACAGGAAGTTGAACACACATTAAAGAGTAAATACTTTTATTAACATTCTCCATCTGCAAAAATTCTAAACACAAGTAAACAAGAGACACGGTGAAATCCCAATTGAAATGTTCAACACTGTCCCAGAATCATCAGGGAAATGGTGTAAACTGTAGCATCAAAGTGTTAATTATTTGTGTCAATAAAAATGTATACATTTCCAAATAAACGCGTTAACACCATTCCTATCCATTGTTCCAAGTTAGTTGTGAGGTCCCTTTTAACAATTTACACAAGGCGATCTAAAATCATCAAATACCAAGAGGTTTTTAGGCTACTTTTAGTGGGGCTGGAAGTACTACTTCGTTGGCATATTAAACCTGTCTGTCCTAATTCAAGGCTGTTAACCTACATTATAGATATATATATATACACATATACTTTTTTTTTTACACAGTAAAAGTTAGAAGAGAAATTGTTAGACTACAGGGGATCCACGCTCTTGTCCCATCCACAATTGAAACAACCCAACAAACTGTGCGTAGCTGAATAGCGTATTCTACTGTATATCACGCACACCATTCCAGACAAACTTGAAATAAAAACTTCCAGCGTGAGATGAAAGACTTTCTCAAGGGAACATTTTTATGGATCTTTCTGGAAGTTTCTTTGGAAATCAACCACTCGCTGTATCATGGTCCCTTTTCATGCCTCACGCGACATATCCTTCATAAACGAGTTAGGGCCCCCCTCCTCTCCTTGTTGCTGCCATCACAGGGAACATGATACTCTGCTTCTACACCCTAACACCTTACCCTACACTGCACTCCTAGATGTTCCCAGCAGTAGCACTTCGCCTGGTGAATCATCATCTCTGCTTGCGTCGTACCTTTCACTTTCCACCGTGCTTCGCCATCTCCTCTCCCTTCTGTCCCTACAAGCCCCATTTCTCTATACTTTGATGTAATCAAAGAATCTGCCTTTGGTGCCAACTACTCAATAACAATAATAATGTTTATTATTGAATATTTGTCTCCAAAAGGTTTCTAGATATTTTACTTGCCGTGTAGCCCTCAGAGACTCACACGTTGACTTAACTCACTCAATACCACGCGTCTCAAACATGAAAACTTTGTGGCATTTTGATTTCCTTCATCAAAGTCCTTCTTAACCCTACATAGCCTGCATCCTTCCTTTAAAGCGGTGTGAGAACTGGTGAACCAAGAAGATACCCCTCATCCCTACATCAACATCTTCAGATAAACTGAAATATCACCTTCTCCTTCCCCATCCGAGGTTCAAAAATGTGCCTTGGTTCCCACTGTGATTAGTGGCTCTTCATTATAAGTTATTAAGACAGATACAAAGATAGTTCATGAGGATCCTGCTTTGTTGCAAAGATATGTTAGCAACTGGGGCTGGAACGACATAGTGGGGAATGCTACAGCTCCCAGTACTCAAAGAAGACCAGTTACAACTTCAGGGAAAAGAACAAAAAACAAAGAGTCTCACTCTTGTGAATGCTACAATTGTTCCCTTTCATTCTCTGCAACAGATTCACAGTTTATAGTTATGGGGGAGCAGTTGGTAGTGGTGGTGGTGGTGGAGAGGGGGGGTAGTTGTGAGGAGGGGTTGAGGAGGGCTGCTTCGTGGCTGTAATTCGCAGTCACCTCACAGTTCCAGTAAGTCTACTGTTGTGCACATGGACAGATTGTTCTTGAGGAAAGAGCACCAGTGGAAGGCCCCCCAATCCAGCACCTAGTGGACCCACTCACACTGAGGAGAGGAGGAGGCTCTGTTAATAGAGAGATGTTTATAAACCAACAACAGCACCGATATTTCTCTCCTTGAAGAAAAAAACATTAAGAAGTCCTTTCCCTAATGGGCAGAGAGGGCGAGTTAGAGAGAGATAGGGGGAGAGATGAATAGAGCGATATAGAGATAGATGGAGAGATGGGGGGGAGATGGAGAGAGAGACATGGGGTGGGCTGTGGAGAGCGTGCATCACTGAACAACATGTAATCCATGTGTGTCCTGGCATACTGATAGGTCAGGTGACGTCACATTTTGAGTGGTTCTGTAGAGGATTGGCGTCCATCTTCTTTTTTTCTGTCCACGTTTAATCTCTTTCCATAGTTAGGGTGAATGGGGGGGGGGGGGGGGGGGGGGGGTGGGGTGAGGGTGTCCTCACAGGTTGTGCTGCGGGAATGAGAGGAGAAGGGGGAGGGGTAAGGTGCGGGGGGGTGCGTACCAGAAAGTGTTTAGTCCACTGTGTTTATATGCGTTGTCAAGTGTTGGTCATCATGGCGATCCATCGGTGCTTTCTCCGGACCACTCCAGTCGAGATGCTTCAACGACAATAAACATATGTAGATGTTGAGTTAAATATTACCCACATTACAAACACACAAGCTACAATATCGCAAGCTTGATGCAAGCTTTGCTTATTGTCAACAGTCTACATTTTCAGGTAAGGTTAATTGTGAAAATTCTCTTTACTACATTTCTACAACCTTAATTAACATTGTACAACAGTGGCCTAGGGATAGACACAGCAATCACATCTGCATTGATATAATCAAACACCAATGGAGAACTATCAAGGTTGTTATAGCTTGTTTCCAGACACCACCACCAGGGGGCAGTAGAGAGAAAGGACAAGAGCTGCTGAGCTAGAGATACCAGCCATTGACAAAAGAGATCAACTTGATACATTTTAAACTCAGTCTCTCTATACTCTGCCATTTAAATGTGACATCATATTACTGTAATAGAAGCTGTTTGATGAGGGTCACAAACATACTGATGTCTAAACTTCAGCATCCTTAACTGTACACCATGTACTGTCAGCTGATTGGTCAGAGACCTGAAGGTTGTCATGCCGATGCGGTTCATTACATTAACGTGGCAACGAGAGTAGATTATTCTATTTTCACTGTTCTTTGTTTTCAATATGTGTGCATATTTTACACACTCACGAAAATGCAGGCTGTAGACATGGGTAATATAAGTATAGAAATGTTTTTTAAGCCTTGAACGATCATTTCGATGGCTAAAGGGTTAGGGTTCGATAAAAAACAAAACAAACAAATATGTTTTATATAGCAATGGTAAAAATCCCTGTTAATACCCCTTCACAGATACTGTTTTGGGCGTGGGTGTGTTCTGGGGCCGGAGGGGAGGGGCCGCTAGCGGAATGCAGCCCTCAGACAGAGAGGTCTTTTGAAGTTTACACACCGTGGACCAGCTCCATCAGGACCAGGTGTGTTCAACCCTGTCTTGGGTGCGAAGGAAAACAAAGACATGTGGTCGTGTGTGTGTGTGTGTGTGTGTCTCTACTTGGTCAGTTGATCAGGATGCCAGTGGTGTGCCCCTCTTCCTCTTTGATGTTCCTCATGTTGTTCTCCACTTCATCCACCGTGCTGTCTCACACACACACACACACACACACACACACACACACACACACACACACACACACACACACACACACACACACACACACAATGAACCAACCAATCTGCACTGCTCCTGTGCGTGTGCCTGTCTGTCTGTCTGTCTGTCTTACGTGAGGAAGTCCCGTACGTCCTCCACAGTGAGCTCCCCAGTAGAGTCCAGGGTGAGGTCAGCGAAGCTGAGCGGAGAGTCCAGCGGAGAGTCCTGGGCCGGGGAGGACAGGCCGCTCTGGAGCTCATCCACTTGACCTGGGGGTCAGAGGAAGTATAGATTATACCATGTCTTTAAACACCTCAGGGAGACCGACACAGTCCCACCACTAAGTGCCCATGCACTAACCGCAGATATGGTGTAGGTACAGTGTAGATGCGGTGTGGCTTGTTCAGACTGACAGCCCAAATCTGTTTTTTGGCATATCCAGATTGTATCCAGATTGATTTTAGAAAGTCTGGACAGCAAAAAACCACATAAAATGCAATTTTTGCAAATCGGATCAAAGTCACAGTCGCAACGCGACACACACAACAATGTCAAATCCAGAGTGAGGGAAGTTTATCAGTGCAGATGAGCGGAAGTAGAGCGAGGACAGACATTGAAATAAATTGTCTGCTGTCACTTTGGAGCAGATCCCATGTAGACAGGCTGATGATGTCTGGACACACAAAGCCCATCTCATCACTTGCAAACTTTCTTTAAGATCTGATTTGAGAAACAAATCTGATTTGCCTACAGTCTGCAACTTAAAAACCGGGCTAGTTGAGGATGACGCATTATACAGACCACATTAGAAAGATCATATTGTACAGATCATATTAGAAAGATCATCAGACAGGGAAACTGCCTTGGCAGTCTATACACAGAACCACTGACGCAGAACCATAAATACCCACAAGGCCATCGTATCATTTCGGCTATCACATTTAAAAGGTGGATGAACACGCATGGGATATGCGCATTTCAAGTTGTAAAAGATTGGGGGGTGGCAGGGTGAGAGGGGTGTTAAAGTGAGTGATGGTTACTAGTTGACGTATGCAAAGTCTTTGGAACTCGTTCTAAAGCGTTTCACAGCCGCTAGTTGGCCACAGACGGGACCCACATAGAAATGTCTGGGGAATAATTATGCAGATTTATAGTTTTTGGAATTACGATGTCATGAATTTTTAATTGACGATGAAAACATGAGGATTAATTATCCACTACCAATCCATCCAATTATGAATATTCAAACATTCAAAAGGGCAGACTGGCTTATTCAAAATATTCCAGGTTGTTTGGCTGGGCTTTTAACAACTCACCAACCCCTAAAATATAGACCATGGTCACTATGGCAACCGCTACAACCAATGGAATGCTGGAGATTCCAATGGCAACAGAAAGAAGAGGGGGGTGTTCTGAATTGTTACCGTGGAGACCTGAGGGGAACCCCATGAAGCCTGAACTGGAAGGTTGAGTGAGAGAGTGAGAGAGAAAGAGTGAGAGAAAGAGTAAGAGAGAAAGAGAGAGCGAGAGAGCGAGAGAAAGAGTTAGACTAGTAAGCTGGGCTCAAAGAGAAGGAATGAATGCTTCATTTTTGAAAAATGGAAGAATGATGAATAGGTGACAGAAGAAGAGCATGTAAGTGTGCGTATTACCCTCGGCCTGACCCGTCTGGTTTTTGTGTGTCCCGTTGGCCCGTGGTTGTGCTGTGGAGCCATCGCTAAAGACAAACACACAATCATTTCATTACAGCAGAGACCACACTATTTACCAGCTGGCTCAACCAATCAGAACCTAGCACCTAGCTACACTGGGTCAACCAATCAGAACCAGCCACCAAGGTCATAGAGTAGCTTTCATTGACATAAGCAACTGTTAACCGTTAAATTGCTAATCCATTGTTGACTTTCGACATGCGATTTGATAATACACATGTAAAAAATGCCATCTTTTTTCAATACTAAATACAATTAAATACATTAAATATATACAATATCATAAGAAAAAGCATGATACATCAGTAAAACGCATTTAACAATAGTACATCAAAGGTGTGTGCATGTGTGTGGACATCGATGTGTGTGTCGGTGTATGCATGTGTGTGTGTTACCTGGCTGCCGTGTGCTCCAGCGGTCGGTCGAGCTGCAGGGAGCAGAGTGGTTCTGTGATGACCTTAGCCGAGAGGGAGAACCTCTCGTACTCTGAGGGGGAGATCAGATAGAACCCTGAGGGAACACACACACACACACACACACACACACACACACACACACACACACACACACACACACACACACACACACACACACACACACACACACACACACACACACACACACACACACACACACACACACACACACACACTTTTATTCTCTGGTCAGGAATTAATGGGAAAAAAGTCAAAGACAAGCAAGTAAATGAGCAACTTAAAGTCTAACACAAACATTAATATAAAAACCTGACCACAAAGATATATAATAATAATATCAACTCTTCCTCACCCTGAGTGAGTTCTTAACATTAATATAATATCAAGTCTTCCTCACCCTGGCCGGTCTTGGTGAAGACACAGGACGCAATGCCACTGATGTCTTCTTTCCGGATGCAGTCGTA
>JAOPHQ010002564.1:95000-115000 GCA_030340625.1 Merluccius polli
CACACACACACACACACACACACACACACACACACACACACACACACACAGCTGAGGGGTCTGGTTTTCATTACAGGGGGAAAGGGGTGGGGGGGGTCTTCATCCATATGAGGCCAGCATTCCAGAGCTCAGATTTCCGTAACCGTGGGTTACATGTGGAAGGGAGGGGAGATAAAGGGAAAAAATGTGGAGAGGGAAAACAGACATGGGAAGCCTGTGAGGGTACAGAAGGTATGTGTGTAGCCATGTAAACAAAAGAGTCCTAAATCAGTCAGCTGCTTACACACAAAGGACTTTTAACTTAAAGGAGGGTCACACACACATTTTAATGCAAAGCTTTTTAAAAAGACAGAGGATCTTTAATGCATTTCATGCAAAGCAGCTCACACACACCTCCCTAGTATAGAATACTTTTAACTTGGAGGATCAAACCTACAGTTGTAATGCAAAACATTGTACACACAGGGGTCTTTTTACTTGAAGGAGGGTCCCACCAACTGTAACACAGCTCTCGACCACATACCAAGACATAGCGTATTAGCTCGCCGTGTGGTTTCAGAGCTAGCGGTGATGACGGAGATACAGGCAACTCTCTGGTCCAAACATCACCACTAACCATGTTTGACAGTGGGCTAAAATACAAAAAGAGTTTCACAGAAAAGCAAAGCTATGGTTTGAAATATAACAAGGGGGGTCAAAGTGAAAACCTGCACAGTTAATTATTATATTAATACACAGCAGAAAACATGCAAGATCAGGGCTTCACCGGCCTTTAATAAAACTGTGAAAATCTGATTTGCCAAATGTCTTATTGCACTGAATAAGCATTACGAGTCTAAACATACAGAGAAGCAACAGAGTGCTGAGTCAGTGATACCAACAGTGGAGGCTGAAACGGTTGGAGTACAGTGTGCATCCCCCAGACACCCGTCTTCCCCCACCTCAGCACCAAACACATTCAACCCATCAGATGGGAAAATTGTGTGTGTGTGTGTGTGTGTGTGTGTGTGTGTGTGTGTGTGTGTGTGTGTGTGTGTGTGTGTAAGACAAATGCAGTGCTTTCTTTTCCGCAGGCGGAGAATGCTGCCACTTTGAGTTCTACACTCGTAAGGGAATCTCTCCCTCCCTCATATATATACTTCCTCTCGCCCCCTCACCTTTCTGAAAGGTGGCCACTCGTCCTCCTCCCGCCGGTCGTCAGGGTCGTCGTCGGGGCCCTGGGGGTCGTCGGCGGGATCGCAGTCTGTGTGGAACACGCTGGCAGTGGAGAGCTTGTAGAGCGGTGTGAGCGCCACGCCTGACGCATCCCAGAAGCGCACCGTGCCATCCTCGTGGCTAGCCACACACACACACACACACACACACACGCGCGCGCACACACGCACACGCACACGCACACGCACACACACACACACACACACATCAGGACCCAGCCACCCATCATATCCAGGGACTTTTGTAGGTTGGTAAGACATTGGTAAGACAGCTATAATAAAGAGTAATTTAAAATACAGGGGAGAGATGTTTTATGAGATGCGAAGGAGCTTGGTTTCTGTGGACATGAATATGATTGACTAATCCACAATTGTACACACACTGTGCATGCATGCATGACACCAAGCACTCCCACAGGAGGAACCTGGATGACAACATAAAGAATACAATAATATCTGGTCTTGCATCATCAGCTCAGCTCTACTTGGAACATGTGTGCACGTGTAAACGCTTGAGTAATGTTGCCTATATAGTTAAATATTTTGCCTCATGTGGCTGTGTTTTTTCTCGGTGTGTGTGTGTGTGTGTACCCAGTCAGTAGCAGTTCCTGCTGTTTGGCTGACGGTGCCAGGTTTTTCCCACCACAGATCGGCCAACTCTGCATAAACCAGTATGGAAAAGGCAGAAGATTAAACATAAATAATAGAATAAAAGTCTGACGTTTGCATTTCCCAGTATATACCAGTTTGTAAACTTGTGTCGGTTCTACATGATGAAACTCATCCACAGCCTAGCTCACCTCAGCAGATAGTGTAGACTTGGTTGTGTGTGTGTGTGTGCCAAATTAATAAAATGAAAACCTTCAGGATCAATATTCTCTACAACCACAAAGGGGTTTGGTTGTTTAACTGCATTTTATAAAGCTGCTTCTAATGCCGTCCAAATCCTTGATCCTGATATTTTTATTTACAGTTTAATTTTGCATTTTGTAATTTCTTATAATTCTGCACCAACTTTGTATGGACATATCAAGGGAATTCAACCCTTTTTTTATATGACGGCTGATTCTCTGGGTTGACTGGTTAGCCTGTACTGCCTGAATCAGGCAAATCCCATTCTGATTCACTGGGCCTGCATGCGTGTCCGTGTGTAAACAGAACTATATCAACCCCACTCACTCGTGGCTGCTGCTGCTGCTGCTGCTGCTGCTGTAGTGTGTGTCGCTGGGCACTGCCGGCCTGCAGCAGCCTCTCCCACAATTTGGGGGGGACGCAGGAGACGTGGCAGGAGCAGGTGATGGCTGAGGAGTGCAGCGGGGCCAGGTAGGGGGTGGGCAGCACAGGCCAGCCGGGGGTCTGGAGGTCCACCACCACCAGCTCCTCGTCCAGCAGCACCACCACGGCTGAGGGCTCCTCAAACTCTGAAGAGAAGGAGTGGGGGGGGGGGGGGGGGGGGGGGGGGTGAGTTTAGGTGTTTGACCAAAACTTTCAACTTTTTAGAGGGTGATTTCCCATGACACAATTTAACTTTACAGAGTGAAACCTTGCAGATGTCAGATGGCATTTCCCATGATGCACTGCAGTATGTAAAATCCACTTTCCTGCAAATTAAACTTTACAGACTTTACAGATCAAAGTGTTGTTTCCCATGATGCAGCAATGAAGTGAGTAAAACTAAACTAACCCCCATGCACAGCTACATTCCCAGAGCAATTGATGCTTTTGAAACTTGAAACCATAATTGATCAGTTGAACACATGACCGTGGTACAACAAATGACCCAGTCACGACCCTGATAGCATATCCAATTCCTCCATTGCTGGGTCTCCCCTCACCTTGCTCCTGCTCTACGCTGTGCACAGTGAAGAAGTCGATGACCCTGGAGGTGAAGTCCAGTGTGACGTGCTCCTTGTCCTGCTGGATGGTCAAACAGTGGCGGTCCCCATAGCTCGCCCTCGGCATCCCCCCGCTGTACAACAGCATGGGAGAACTGGAGAGAGAGCATGAGTTAGAGATATAGTCAATGAGCTCTACGGAGGGGTAAAGACTAGTCCAAGCCCAAGTCATTCTGTCCCAATTCCGGGAAATGGCTTGATGAGCTCAATGAACCATTACCTCATTTTGTCTTTGGTACTTGCACTACTCATTTATATTTCACTTTTTTTTTTTCAGTACTTTATTATTTTTCTTTTGTTTAATATTAAAACTGCTTTGGCAATGCAAGTGTTTATTTCCCAAGTTTATTTGCCAATAAAGCTCTTTTAAAATATATGAGAGAGAGAGAGAGAGAGAGAGAGAGAGAGAGAGAGAGAGAGAGAGAGAGAGAGAGAGAGAGAGAGAGAGAATAAGAGATTAATGAAATAAAGGAATTTATTTCACAATTTTAAACAAACAAAACCGTTTATATTTCTGTTTGACTTTGTCAGATTCCCTGATTTGATTATATTTAATCAAAAATAAAGTGTGACTTGATCATAATCATCAATGATGCTACTTGGTTAAAGAAGCCAACAGGAGAGCTGGGGGCCCTCACCCTGACGATGTCGTCCTGAGCAGGATCTTGCTAATGGCCTTGCAGGGGAATGGACCTGAGACCAAGGAGGAGATCATTTAGTTAATTTAGTTAGTGGCCCAATGTTGTCCATACCACCGTTTAACCATCCAGTCTATTTGAATGACGATACAATACAAAACTATTTGTATTACGCCTTTTAAAATCTGTTTAACAAAGCATGATAAATTCAAAAGCAAAATATGCATAGACAAAATACAAAAACACAAACAGATAAAAGTGGTTGCAACTGAAAGAACATCTCTAAACACGTTCAAATACATATGTGAATATCAATAAAACATGATTACATTTTACGAAAAGGGTAAAAGAAGTGGGTGTAGCAGAGTAGCGACGGAGATGCTACGGTGATGGTCAACGAGAACTGAAACCAGATTCACCCCATAAATATAATTTAGAAAACAACCAGCATCCACCAGTCAGTCAGTCAGTCAGTCAGTTTTACCATATGGGATGGTGGAGGACACTGGCTGCTGGGTGTAAGGGTTGCCGCTGGTAACTGCCCACACCGAGTATCCCCCATCGTTATGGGAACTGACGAAGGTCTTCCCGGAACATTCCCACACCAGACTCTCTAGCTGCTGTAGAGGTTCACACGCACACACACTCTTCAGGGTACACATTCACATTAATTAAACATGTAGGAGTAGAATCTCTGCATTAAGGCAGTGTTGGATCATTTTCATTTATTGCATAATTATTCATTATCATTCATCATCATAAACATTTAAGCCTCAGAAAGTGTGTGTGTATGTGAGTGATTAGTACAAAGGACAGTGATTTAGATAATGGGATTTGTATTATTATTATTATTATTATTATTATTATTATTATTATTGTTATTAAAGTATTGTAAGTTAATAAGGTTTAAAAAGAATAATTTAATTTTGAGTCATTTCCGAGACAAACTTGAAAAGACACCAAATTTAGTTCCAGTGGTGAGGTGTACCTGCTTGCCCAGGAAGAGGTGGTCCACATGCCGCATGCTCAGATCCCATAGGACCACCAGGCCTCGACTGTAGCCAATCAGAATTCTCCCTGGCTGCTGGGGGTGTTCCTGAAGAGACTCCACCGGCCCCAGAGACTTCCCACACCGGTAGTCATCTGGCAAGCTGAATAAATAAATACATGCATACATAAAACAAACAAATATTCAACCAACTGAACCAACTGATGATGAACTGTTGAACTTGTATCTTGGTTCAATTAGCTTTAATGTTATTTATTCACTAATTTATTGACATGGCAAATTGAATAAATAAATACATAAACAACCAAGTGAACCAACTATTGAAATGTAATTTTAGTACATTTTATAAATGAATAAACAGGAAGGATTGAATCAAGTGGACCAACTATCGATTCATTTTGGTTTAACAACGCTTGAGAAATTACTGGACTTGCATGTTTGTGGCACTGCCAACTCGTAGTGTTAAGCACATTGCTAAATGAGCCATTCATGATTTGATTAGGCCTAAAAACACATCGGCCATCTTGAATTTACATTATTTGTGCATTATTCTGTGTTTCAATTACTGGCAATGTTCACATAGCACACAAACCCCATCCCCCTGTACAGGAGTTGAAATGGCATCTGTTCACATCTTCGCAAACCAATCTGATTGAAGTGTAACATACAACAGAGTTTGTTTAAAGTGGAACAGGGTAGATTGCGCCTACCTACAGTTCCTGGTTGGTAGCTCACTTAAAAGGATATTCAAACACAGCTTGTCGGTGTTGCGGACAATGAGGTTAAAAACATTCAGTCGATCCATTTTGTCATTGGTGTCATTTGAGATGGCGTTGTCTGTGTGTACTGTGACGGCCTTAGGGTTGGTCCTACGCTGTGTTTTCCCTTTGTTTCAGGAAGTTGATGGGTGGAGCCTGGTCCTCGGATCTCTCTCTCTCTCTCTCTCTCTCTCTCTCTCTCTCTCTCTCTCTCTCTCTCTCTCTCTCTCTCTCTCTCTCTCTCTCTCTCTCTCTCTCTCTCTCTCTCTCTCTCTCTCAAACAAATGTTTGTGCAGGTGGTGCCGCTGACACAGCCATCCACCAGGGTTATCCTGTCTAATGTCCCTCCATTCATAACCGACAAGTTTCTTAGGAGTGAGCTCTCCAGACATGGGAAGGTAGCATCGCCCATAAAAAAGATGTCTCAACCTCCGTATGTTAAAGTAGATGATTACCACTACGTGATATTTGCCACCTCGTCGGCTATGAAGTGTTTTGGTTGTGGCGAGGAGGGACACTGCCCCGTGGCCTGCAGCCGCGGCGAAGACTTCATCGGTCTTTCCCAGACTTCAATAAGTGATCTCATCTCGCCGCTTTTGTGTCCAACCTGCAGCACGAGGTAGTGAGTATGAATGATGTGCACGGTGTGGGTGAAAATTATCAGGGAAGTGAGGGAGAGGTGTTGGGTGATATGGTGGAAAGAGAGGTGGGTGAGGAAACAGCTGGAAAAAGTGTGAGTTAAGTGCAGATAAATAATGGTGGAGTCAGTGAAGCACAGGAGGGAAACACAGGCAGAGGAGACAGGTGTGGGGGGCAGTAAGCCTACATGGGGGGGAACAGGTGGAGGAGGCTGAGATGGAGGAGGAGGAGGCAGTGAAAGCCAAACCTGCTTCCAAACGCAGGAGAAAGAACAGGGGAACAAAGTTTGAGGCAAAGAGGAGGAAAGTGAAAGCGATGAGTGTATCTCTGACAGCAGTGATATATCTGGTTTTAAAATAAGTAACATTCAACAGAAACTATTCTGTAGAAATGATCCAGACGTTTGTAGCACAAAAAACAAAAAACGCTAAAGGGGTTAAAATTGAAGAGCATTTCCCGGTTTTAAGTTTGTTTTATACCTTGGCCAGACTCCACATGAGTCAAAAGGATGAGTCTGGCCTCACTGATCAGGAGGTTTTTAGATTGAGAAAATTTGTGCTTAAAGCTAAACGACAAATGAACAATGATGATGGGAAGAGCTCCAATGTGTGTGTTTTAATTAATTTATTGGTTTTTATCTTTGTTCTCAATTTCTCACTTATGGATAATTTTAGAGTGGGAAGTTTGAATGTAAATGGAGCCAGAGAACAGAAAAAAAAGAGCTAGTATTTATGAAACGGCCAAAATGAAACGTATTGATGTATTTTATTTACAAGAGACGCATAGTGACAGCACCAATGAGGCAGACTGAAGGATAGAGTGGGAGGGGGAAGTCATTTTAAGTCACAACACTTCTGAGTGGAGGAGTTGGCTTCCTCCTCCAAAGTCTTTTACTCCGGTTTCACTGGAGGTCGAGCATTTTATCGAGGGGAGGTTGCTTTTAATGAAAGCACGGTTCAACCTTTTTACTGCCGTTTATCAATGTGTATGCTCCTGTCTGATTTTTCTTTGTCTTGTAAGTTTTCTGATGCTGAGTTAGAAGCTTGTCTGTAGTATGCTAACTATTTGGGGGCTGCTAACTATAAAGGTTTGGGGTTTGCTTTTAGAGGAGGATAGAGATGACTTGAGGTGGTAGGCTGGGTATTAAAGCGGCCAAGTACTAGTTTTGAGTTTTGGCTATTGGTTGTGATTGAAATCAGTTTGTCTGTGTATACATAGGTTTGGTTGAGGTTCCTGTATGGGTAATTGCTTTGTTTTGGTCAGTTGTGCATAGGGCTAGAGTCTTAGTACTGTTTTGGGTAGGGCTGTTTTGGAAATTGAGGGCCATGGTGATGGTGTTGATTGTTTGTTGTGCACATGTTAGAATTGGAGCTTTCCCTGGTAGGATGAAGGAACGTTTCTCCTTTTGGATTTGTTCGTAAAATCTTGGTAGTGTTGCAGTGAAACGGTTAGAGCGGTTGTCTCAGGGGCTTGGCTTCTGTGCTGCCCCTTTCCCAGGACTCAGATACTGGTGATTGTGTGCTTGTACGAGGAATGGGTGCTCCTTTGCACAAAGCCCTGTGACCTTGTGGATGCGGCTCTGCATGGTGATACCTATCGATGGGGTAGATGTGATTCTTGGGTATGTTAAGTCTACACCTTTGTTAAAGGAACCAGATGATTGTAAACAAGAGTTCCCGGAGGTCTTCACAGCTTGTGCTGTGACACATACAATGACTAGAGATCAGTCAGATTCCACATTTAGAAGGAAGAGTGTGATTTGGAAATTGATTTGCACCTGCTCCCAGCAGGTGTTTATCAGTGAACAGTGAGCGGACGCTGCTTTGAGTGAGCCGTTTGACCGGGTGCAGCCTAGCAATGAAGCTAAAAGTGCAGCCTTTGGGTATTTGGGTATTGGTTCGTAAGTGGGTGCCTCAGGGTTTTGATTGTGTGGGTGATCCGGTTGTCCAAATAGTGGTTCCAACTAAGTATCGAAATGAAGTATTGAAGTGTTCTCATGACCAGACAGGGCATTTGGCAGTTAAGAATATGTCACATTTTGCTTTTCTTCTTTTGGCCTCGTCTTAAGCGTGATGTTGCAGCTTACAGTAAGACTTGCCATACATGTCTAGTAACAGGTAAGCCAAATCAGTCTATTAAGCCTGCCCCACTTTTTCCAATTCCTGCAGTGGATAACCCATTTGAACATTTAATTATTGATTGTGTTGGGCCTTTGCCTAAATCAAAATCTGGGTCTGAGTATTTATTGACTGTGAAACTATCTAATTGCGACTCTGGACCGCAGGAAAAGAAACCAGCTTTGCCACATAAACTTGTTGAAACCATATACAGTTTGTGCATCGTCTCAGGCTAAGTCTGATTCTTTAGATAGTTAGTTAGTCCCTTCACCAGAAGTGTGTCCGGTTTTGACTGCTTGTGCAATGGTGCAGTCAGCATTTGGTGGGGGGGAGGATGTGGCGGCGCCTTTTGATTTTGATTCTGATGATCTTTACTGCGCGGCCACTTGAAGAATTCTGAATCGCTTCAAAATGTGGATGTTTTGTTGGCTCATTTGACTGATGAAAAGCATACAGAGTTGGTTGAACTGATAAAAAGTTATCCATCCTTATATGGTGACACTAGCCTGGCAAGCCAGACCCACATCAGAAAGATGTAGGGTCTGGCTCAGCTCCATTGGCAGTGTGGGCGGGATAAACGGTTGTCTTTCTTGTCAAACTTGGATGGCTGAAAGACATGAGGAAGGAGCCAGTGGTTACTTTGTTCACGGCTGACCAACAGAAGCATAAGAGGGTCAAACTCAAAAGTGTCCGTTTCCTCATTTAATACATTCTGACAAGTAGGGGAAACTATGACTGAATTATTAGTATCAGAATCAATCCCACAGAGAAAGATTGGTTACCATGATCAAATTATATCAGGATACTAGACCAACACTGAATATTAAAATATTGATTTTAATTAAGTTTCCTTATTATAATAGAAAAATAAATACACACCACAAGCAAACGTAACAATCCTCTATGTATTTTAACCCACATGCCTTCAGGTGTGTGTGTGCATGTGTCCTATATTTCAACAACTCAATCACTAACTTACAGAAATAATTAAAACATAATAATAATAATAATAATCATAACAACAACAACAATAGGCCATGCCAGGATGTACCAGCAGCATATGGGCTGAAGGCGTGGATCTGGCTGCACAGTACGTCCATCCAGAGCCAACCACCACTAAACAACATGCAGCTGGACCAGACACACATTCCACCGAGGTAACACTGGAATTCATAGCACAACACATTCAGAACACACCCCGGCGCCGTCAGAGGATCACACACACACACACACACACACACACACACACACACACACACACACACACACACACACACACACACACACACACACACACACACACACACACACACACACACACACACACACACACACACACACAGAGAGAGAGAGGAGGAGGGGATGGAGAGACCCAGAGACAGACAGAGATGCAGCAGGAAGAAAGCTCTTGGGGCACTTGGCTACATATGAGGCAGAACTACATAGAGAGTCTCTCTCACTCACTCACTCTCACTCAAAGATGGTTCCGGAAGCAGAGGCGCAGAAACATTCAGGACAAAGCACTCCATTGTTTGTCCTTCAACAAGTATGTTTAGGTAATCCAGCATCCTGCTTACAGGGTGATGAGCCTGTGTGTGTGCGCACTAGAGATTTGGCTGGAGCATTTCCACGACCGGAAGTATTGGCAGCCATTACAAAACCACGCAATCACCCCCCCATGGGAGGCCCACTCTGCCCACTTCCCTAAACAGGCCGGTGTAATGAAGGGTTTGGAGAATCATCTGAATTATACAGCAAACAGGAGCCAGCCCTGGCCAGACCTCCTCCTCAATACGGACACACACACCAATAATAACAGTAAACAAGAAACAAACAAACCGATTGAGACAAAAGTGCGGTAAGCAGATCCAAGTGTTGACTCATCTTGGAAATTATTCAAGCATACGGCTGGATGTACTTCTTTGTGGGCAGTGTTGTTCACAAACTGACCTTTCAGACTTCTACTCCAGACTATTTTAAAGACGACCTGATGGCATTGTAAGCCACAGTTTAAAATTACTGCAGGAAACAATGCACTACTGACACAACTAGAAACAGGCTTTTTGATTCAAGTAAACCACTACTAAACCAGAACATTGGAGTGCGCCAACTTTGTATTTGTATTCCTCAACAATACAATGCAATCAAGGCATTTAAGAGTCTTCTCAGAGCCTCTTCTGGTCCGAGGGGGACCAGTAGAGGTGTGTGTGTTTGTTTGTTTGTTTGTTTGTTTGTTTGTTTGTTTGTGTGTGGTTTTTACATGCTGGAGCTGCTGGGAAGCAGGAGTGTTTCATGTTCAAAGAGAGGACACATACAGAGTGGGGAACATGGAGGGAGCACTCGTATTTCATCCATTGACAAGTTTAAGGGTAAGTGAACCCCAAAAAGCAACCCTGTTTGGGTCTTTTCTTCTTTTCTAAAAGATTTCTATTGGCGGCGCACCCAAGCTCAAGCGAGTGTGATGTGGGTTTTGACAATGCCCCTTGCACTTGCTTCTATGGAACCCAATGTATCCGTTTACTAAAATCTTTACAACTGTCACAACTGCTAGATCGGATTTTCGGAAACCTGTATGCGGAAGTTCTCCTGCTGAAACGGGGGTTTACTTAACGTTTAAAGAGCACTGGGTAAATGTTAGCAATTGTTTCCATAAATGTGTTGCATTAGAAAAGGTTGCTGGAAATGGCAAAATTAGCTAAAATTTGCTAAAACGTTTTTACGCTCCCGTGAGGTGATTTTTGCTGAATAAATTCTGACGTAGCAAACATTTAACAACCATGACTGATCAGCTGTTTCCACTGCCGGCACCTTCCTGGATATTCCCATAATGTGCGAAAACATGGCTGGTAGCAACAACAGCAACTACGCATGAGGATACCAGAATATTCCTTGGTCTCATCCATGAAAACAAAATTTTGGATGGAAAGAGCAACAGAATGCCACTCCACTTCTTTAAGTGTTTATTACAGCCATGCATAATCTAGCCTATACTGCCACCTTCTGATGAAAATATGCTTTGCGTAGCCTAGTTTATTCGCTCCAAACCAGGAACGCCCCTAATTTGCATGGTCTTTTTTTATCTCTTTGCGACATTTCAATTAGATGCAAACACGGCTATTGTCACATTCCATCAATGGAAGTATTGAAGTATTATGGCCAAAGCTTTCTCACTCACCTCTGTATGACCTGGTCTTGGAGAAGCGATTGGTTCTCCCTCAGCGAGAGGCGGGGCACATCCAGGAAGTGGACGCCTCCTCCCTCAGTCCCGACACAGAGCAGGTCACAAGACACCAGGAGGAGGAGGACAGTGACCCGTGAGGTACTGCAGGGACAAGAGACAGCAGCTTTAACAACAAGCACAGAGTTGTGGACCACTTTTCTTCTTTTCCCATGAAGCAATTGAATTTCCCTTTGCATCTTATATGCAACATTACAATTTAATATAATGTGTGGTGTGTAGTTTTAGTGTACGTACGTAGTGTATGCCAGAGTCTACTATTGATCACAAACAAACCCCATGGTGAAGGCTGATAACAGTTGAGATTAGTTACTTTTAAATTACCTGCAGTTCTCAATGCCGGGCCTCCCTGGCAGGCAGTAACTACACACTTCCTGGAGACCCACCGTTGGCTCCCGCCTGGCCCCACCCACTTCCCTGGGAGCCCCGCCCACCAGCTCCCACAGGTGGATGGAGTTGTCGTCCAGCAGTGACAGAAGACGGCCCTATTGGTGGGGAAGGGAAAAGAGGGTCAATCTCAGACAATAGGATTGCTTCACCTACTAAATGCTTAAGGTGCTGTAGGTAAGATTTAACAGCTATTATTGTTGAATATTAGCCTGGCAAGCCAGACCTACATCAGAAAGATGTAAGGTCTGGCGCAGCTCCATTGGCAGTGTGGGCGGGATAAACGGTTGTCTTTCAAGTTCCCTCTGCACGCAATAGGATAGCGCTACAACCAATCAGAGCAACGAAGAAGGTGACGTAGTCAGAGCGACGGCTCTGACTACGTAATTAATCAAAACTCAGAATAAATATTTATTTTCGAGGAAAGACTTCCGTGCCGTTCTTTGTTCTTTTCTCAAATAAAATGTTAACTTAAAGTCTTGAAGAGTCGCGGCCAAAGCCGAGTGGAAAGACAGCCGTTCGCCAGCAGCAGCAGCCATTGTTTACCTCTAACACAGAACCGTCGCATTTCTGTCGTCATTAGGTAGCCCGGCTTTCGACTCCGCCCCTCACGCTGTGATTGGTCAGACATACAAGACACACTTGGTGTTTCCAGCACCAAAAAGCGGACGGAGCTGTGCTAGACCTACACTAGCTGCCAAATACATTTGCTGCCGCTAGGGGGTGCCTAGAGTTCTAGGCTAGTTGAATATATGAGCCTATTTAAATGTAAACTACTTGCAGCTCATTTCCCACCAATCAGGGCATTTTTTCCCCCATCTTGCCCATCAATCACAGGTGTGTGAAATGCAAAACTTCCTAATTGTAGGAGAGGTTTTTTTTGGTTCTTTAGTTTCAAAGTCTTGCTCACTTATGCTTTCTCTCTTTACAACTCTTGAATATTACCTACAGCAGATTTAGTAGCTTGAGGTAAATATTTAAAATAACTGATAGTACACATTCCCCCAGTTCACCTGAGCGGGCAGGAAGTGGATCTGAGTGACGGCGGCGGTGTCTTTGTGCAGCCCTGTGAACTCCACGCCTGGGGCACCGTATCTGGAGAGGAGAAGGAGTCAAGGAGCAACTACACCTGAAGGGAGAACAGAACCCAGCCATGGACACAACCAGCACACAACAGCACAGGACCAGCACACAACTTGTACACAACCAGTTGACAACAAACATACAACCACCACTCAGCAAGTGTTAAAGTGCCATCATACTCTGCAGACTACATTGCATTAGTGGACAAAACCAGAGGTTTTGTCCACTAGAGCAGGGGTTTTCAAATTGGGTGAATGTGAGCCTCCCCTTAAAGTAGGTAAGGACAGCCGAGCCCCCCCCCCCCCCCCAACCCCCTGACCTAACCCACTGCAGTAAATGCTTTTGTGTGTTCCAGGCAATGATGACTTTCAATAACTGATCAAATGTAAATATTTTTTAATATTGTATTTGAAGAGATTTTATTTCCACAACTTTTTAAAAAGTGCATTCATAAACGAGTCTTTGCAACAGCAAATCATTTCTTCATGCAGGCCTAATTGAGGCTACTTTTAAAATCACTGACCAGTAGGCAAGCCCGGATCTACCATATGGGCAACCTGGGCATTTGCCCAGGGGCCCTTGAGCCGAGAGGGGCCCTTTGCGGGTATATATATATTTTTTTCCTCATGGCCATGGACGTCGGTCGTCGGTCCGGGCTGTATTGCGATCGCACAAAAATATTTACGTTATTATTTTATTTACGTTTGTTTAAATTATTTTATTTTAATACGTTATTTTTTCTTCGCGTCTCGTTGCGCCTCCCCTGTGGCTCTTTGGCGCCCCCCAGGGGAGGTGCGCCTCACCTATTGAAAACCGCTGCACTAGAGGCAAAACCAGAACTTTTCAAAAGAGGAAGCCTGAAATTTACTGGAGTGAGAGACATACGGAGAGAGTGAAAGAGAGAGAGAGCGTGGGAAATGTGTGGCAGTGTAGTTATCTACATGCAGAAACATTGTTGGAGACATATTAACGGTGTCATAACAGAGACGTTAGCGAGCTAACGGCAAGTTAGCTGCACTCACAAACACCAGATGACGCAGGGACAGCACTGTGTGTGTTTATGTGTGCGCATGTGCATGCATCGGTTGCATAGCAATCGCAACAGGAATCTCCCTTTGTCAACTCAGTAAATTAAGCAGAGCTGTAAAAGTAGATGCACTCATACACAAGCCGGGTTAAATTAGGCTTAACTGTCAAAATCACAGGATATCCACACGCACACGCACCCATGCACACACGCGCACACACACACACACACCTGAAGGCGTATAGATTAAAAATGCATAAACTGGGGCAATTGAGAAGATAGTCATGGTCATAGTCAGTCACATGTGTGCATGCGTGCGTCTTTCAGAAGCCCATTTAGTCATGGATCATCAAACACCAAAGCAGCACAAGACACAGGCATTGGAGGAGGGGTACGGACCCAACTACCTAAATTACTATGTTGAAGACCATAGACATTCCAATACATTTAAAACGAAACAAACATGATTTTGGGTTCACTGGCTTTACAGAGGCAGGAGAGCTTATTAAAAGGAGTCTTCTAGACTTGAGGAGTCCAGAAACCAATGGAGTGCTACTGACCAAGCGTGCAGGAATGTTTTCAAAGTTGAAGAGGAACATGAAGCAAGAGGAGTTCAGGCTGAGGAACAGATGATGGTTGATGTATATTTTTCCATGGGCTGTGTCCTCTTCTGTGCTAAGTGTGTGCATGCCTAAACATACAACTCTAGTAACATGACTATAGAGCATGTCAACAAACCATCTTTTTCCCTCTTGTTCTCCCATTTCTATTCATTCCATTTAATTGACTTTCATCCAACACTACTTCAAGTGTATTCAGACACAGGGCATGCAGGAGCAGGTAGGGGGCAGCCGTTGGGGACTTTCTACTCCTACTACTTTCGGCTGTGAGTTGAAAGGTTCAGGATATTGTGGCCTCTACCCTATTCTGTCCTCTATAGCTCTGCATTTGTGATGGAAACTAAAAAAACAAATGTGTGTTGAAACCTGTGAGTCTAGCCAAGGCAATTGCTGCAAGATCAAAAACAGAGTTTAGTAAACTCTTTCCATGGCTTCCATAGGCCCAACAATGAAGTCAAATACCACAAATACAAATCAATAAAGAAACAATACTAAAAGGTTCCCCCATGGCAGCCAAAGCCATAAATACAGATCTTATTGGTAGCTCATGTCTTGACGAACATATAAACAAAAGGGAAATTTCTAGCGGAATAAAGGAAGAAGTCATCCATTGACGCAAAGAGACAAAGTATTAGCATTATGCTAACATGAAGGGCTTTAAGCTAATGAAAGGAAGCCAACAAGCAACAAGAGTAAATCACACGCACACTGTTGTGAGGACAGTTGGCTGTGTCTGATGTCATCACCTCATCTATATATATTCACCGATATATGTTGAGTTTAAAAGGCTAGCTATGGGGAATGTATTGGGAGAGGTTTCTGAGATTGTTAAATGTTCTGGTTGTAGGAACGTAACAGGTATATTCTACTACCTCCCACTGTGAATGTTGATTTGAAACCATTACAAACACTTCTTTACTGTTTACTACTGCTGGCCGAGTTTGTGTCAATTACAGGTTTACAGATTCCTGCCTCCGGCATGATGATGGGGTGTTTCATTTTCTTTCGACGCAAAATAAAATGAAACGCCCCATTCACCCAGATTTGAGCTTGTCTGCCATCAGGCTTTAGATATTAATGTTGAAGTCTGTGTAAACCAAAAGTAAATATGTGTTTACAGTTTGTCACACTATAGAAAAATGTGTTATTAACCACCCAGCCAAATTTGAATGATTAAAAAAGTCACCAAGTATATAAAATTAGGATTCAAAAAAACCATGGCCATCTGCGCATGGGGGGGGGGGGGGGAGCTTCTCTCATCTGTCAAATAATTGTCAAACTAATAACTGTCAAACTCACGATCGAGCGTGACAAGCAGTGATGCAACTGTGCTCTGGTTGTTAGGGGCGGGGCAAAGCTAAGGGGTAGCGTGTTACGTCATCATGTACCCTTTAAGCCCCGCCCATAAAATCCTGAACAGAAAAATGGCGAAAAATAGAAAACTCCACAATTCAACATTAAATGGTTAAACAATCTTTTCACGTTTTCTGCAATGACTTTCTAACGTGTGTAATGTGTTTAGAAACAAAATCTCTTTGTCTTTAATTCTGATTTGTGAGACTACACTCCACCTAACCCATAGGCATTTAATTCTGCTGCAACAACCTTCTCCTTTCACCTATTTCTTTGAGTTTCCATCGCTTTTATTTAATCACCTTAGTAACCAATTAATTATCTTCTCATTTATCACAGGCCAATCAACACACAGATGGGAAGATATCCCAGCATGCCTCACACCAGGGACCTCGCAGACAACCGACGTTCCACTCCGATTCTAAAAGTAAAAAGTTAACAGACATCGGGTGTCTGGTGGTCTCGTGAACTAGGGCACCGTCCATAACAGGCTCCTTGCAGTTGTGAGGATGCAGGTTCAATTTCAAGTCAGGTGTCTCACATGTCCTCCCTACTTCTCTCTCGCCTTCATCTCTACATGCCGTCATTAAAAAAAAGCCTAAAATAGAGCCAGCAGGACAGTTGTGGTTGGGGTCCAAAAGGTTCCGCAGTCAACCTGTAGGCATCCCTGAGCAAGATGTCTAACCTGCTCCTTAATGACCTGTCTCTGTACGGTATAACCACTACCTGCTCCTTAATGACCTGTCTCTGTACTGTCTAGCTCCTTAATGACCCATGTCTGTACTGTCTTGTCCCTACCTGCTCTGTTATAAACTGTCTCTGTACTGTCTAACCCCTACCTGCTTATTAATGACCGGATTCCACATTTTTCACTTCAAGCTGCTTTGTATGAAAGCATCTGTTAAATGACTCAATAGACAGGCCTGGCATTGCCTGGTCTTGCCAGTCTATTCCAAGAGTGATAAAGTGGGGGCCAGAGAGATCAAAGACTTGGGATGATAGAAATTGACCTCCAAATGATTTAACCCCAGGCAGACCCTTTTACCCGCAGCTACTTCCAGATGAGGTCGAGAACAAACTGAGATCAATGTTTGCTCTAAAACAACCTGCTCTCAGGAAATGCCATTGGAGACCGGCCCCACAGCCAAATATGGAAGAAAGAGTTTGCAAAGGGACAGAAGAGTCCCTATGACTCACTCATTAACACACACACTCATTAACACACACAGGGGAGCAGTCTGATTGGCCAACGATGCAGAAAGATGTGTTTGGAAGGATAATGCGATTTCACGGTCTGAATACGCACCAACAGGCAGAGCACACACACACACACAACTTGAAATCTGCACTGTAAAAACTTTTCACTGCCGTCACCACTTTTTCCGCGCCCCTTTCTCCACAGACCAAACTCATTTAGAGAGGAATACATTCATGGGTTTATTGCGCTGTGGGTGGATGGGTTTTATTCCGTAGACACACATAACTTCTTAACAAAAGTGATGTCTGCAGTGAGAAAACAAAGAAAAAACAAAGTGGATGGTGTCTTTCATCACATATTAATGAACCCAACGCTGCAGCAAAACTTGTTATCGCAAAGCACGCACGCACGCACACGCACACACACACACACACACACACACACACACACACACACACACACACACACACACACACACACACACACACACCCTTGTGTAATGGAGGCCTGTGACAAGGTAAGCCAAACAACTCCTCCCAGCCACTAGAGAAACAATATACCGCATCTTGCGTCTCCCTGCCATCTAACCCCCCCCCCCGCCCCACCTCTTTTTTTCTTTTTCTGCCGAGCTCTCGCCCTCACACGCCCATTGGTGATCAGACACGGGGGCCCATTGGTCAGTCAACAGGGAGGAACAAATTCAAAATAAATAAGGGGAAACTATGGAGCTTTCTGTAAAGGAATTGCTTTGAAAAGCGAGAGTTTGGGTGAGAGAGGGAATGAGAGACAGTTGGGGTGAGAAAGGCATTTGGGGTGGGAAAGGAATTGAGAGACAGTCTGGTGGGAGAGACATTTGGGGTGAGAGAGGGAGTGAGAGACAGTTGGGTGAGAGGGAATGAGTAAGAGACAGTTGGGTGAGAGAAATTTTGGGTGAGAGGGAGTGAGAGACAGTTGGATGAGAGGGAATGAGAAAGAGACAGTTGAGTGAGAGACATTTAGGGTGAGAGACAGTTGGGTGAGAGAGAGTGAGACAGTTGCCAAATGAAAAGAACAACTACAACCTACAAGAAACAAGGAAAGTGGAAGAAGGATGTAAAGAGACGCAGACAGACAGGCACAAATTGAGTGTGATAGAGAGACACAGAGAGAGGGTGAAGAGCGTAGGAAAACAGGGGCACATAGGGGAGAAAAACAAACAAGAGTGGGTCCAGCGGGGAGAGACAACTGTTCCAGGGGAGGAGTCCACAGAAAGATGAATCAGCGTCCGCTTGTCCAGCTGGCTTTCATCAGACTGACACACACACACACACACACACACACACACACACACACACACACACACACACACACACACACACACACACACACACACACACACACACACACACACACACACACACACACACACACACACACACACACCTTGGTATTTCAACTCCTATTATTCTGCAATTAACTCGATTTTACTATACAATTTCAGTAAATATACCTTTGATGAGGTAGAAAAGGAAAACAAAAAAGTGATTACATTTCCAAACAGTAGATTTCAAAGTAGAAACACAACAACAAACAAATACAACAAAAACAACAACAGAAGCATGACCAAGCAAACAAACGCATCCATGTTTTCCACCACACATGCCAGAGAGAGAAAAGGGAATGGTGTAACAATGGAAAAACACTGCGAGAGCTCCTCGGTGGTGGGCTAATTGAGACCAGAAGAAGAGAAGCGACTATGCTGGCCCAGTGGCCTCTGGAGGAACCCAGGAAAGATCTGGAAAGTTCTGGATAGAGACATGCCACAGACGTCTTTGTGTTACAAGAGGAGCCTGGCTATTGTTGGACTAATTCAGACCTGGCCAGGAGATACAACTTGAGATGGATGCACTAAACACCCATATATTGTATTGTATGAAGACATTAATAATATGAGGTTGGGTACAGAGTACACAGGAGTACTTAGTTTAAGGACTAACCTGCAAATGTCTGTTATGTTTCACCAACAACTTCTCATTTACATACGCTTGTTGGTAGAAATAAGTACATTTGTACGTGTGTAAGTACAATGAAAACAGTAAAATCAGCCATCTTCATGTAGGCCTATTATTTTTTGTTTGTTTTTTTCAAACGAAACAAAAAAAAAGTGGCAAAGTTTTAAAAATCCCCTCCATTATTAATAAAATGTGTTCAGGCCCAGCTGTAGATCGTCCCCAGTGGCAGGGTGTGCTTCACTATGTTCATATGGTTTGATATATTAACCTTTCATAGTGGAACAGGCTTTGGCTACAGCACACTTTATTATGCTGCCCGGGCTGGGACCATTTATTAACAAACTGTGAAAACGTGAGAGGGATACGAGGTATTCTTTGTATTGCAATGAGAGGTGGACTATTATGAGCATATTAAAGCTGGATTTATTATTCTGAGTACAACACAGCTGAGCAGACACAAATGTGATAATTGCCATTTATATACATAATGGAGAGATCAATGTGACAACACAGAGAGATAAGACCCGAGGAGAAAACCAGGACCAGGATCACACACACAGGCTTGTTTCTCAGTGTTTTTGTGTAAATATGAGCTTTTCCGCAGTCTGCCATGTTACCAGACGCAAAACCTTTTGAACGTGAACCCGCACACACACACACACACACACACACACACACACACACACACACACACACACACACACACACACACACACACACACACACACACACACACACACACACACACACACACACACACACACACACACACACACACCTTGTGTAATGGAGGCCTGTGACAGGGTAAGCCAAACAACTCCTCCTACTACCTT